>VZTX01022993.1:35079-46424 GCA_013400915.1 Pardalotus punctatus | reverse complement strand
AAAAAAAAAAAAAAAAAAAAAAAAAAAAAAAAACAGAAAAAAAACCAAAAACCACAACCAAACAAATAAAGAACCACCTGCCAGATGACAAAGAAAATAATCCCCAAAGCTCCTGTATATCTGCCAGTTTTACTCACAACACAAGCCCTATTTTTAATGCTGGTTCTATCACTCTTGACAGCTCTGTGAGGCAAGATTCATATTTTGGCTTTGTGCTAATATACCACCTATATATACATCACCAAAGTACCATGTCTTCCTGCCCGATAAGGGAGACATGGCAGTAATGCAAATGATTAAATTCTCACAGATGTTTATCAATCCACTCAGCAGAATAAAGGATCTTAACAGCTTTAAAGTAATTTGCCATTTCTTCAATACAAACCTGAAGGATTGAAGATGACTACATCATCTAGCAACTTGGCCATTTCTTGTTCCAAAACTGCAAGGGTTATCTTTCCACTTTGTTCTAAGGTGCTGAGGAACTGGACCACCTGGCGAATGTATGCCTGGCACTTGAGTGTTGCATCCTGTCAAGCAAAATCAGTTGGAGGGAAGAAAAAAAAGAAAAATCACACCTAGACCTCTTTCCACATTCCATAATATACACAAGCAGAACTTTGCAAAAGCCAAGAACAGCACAGAGATGCTCCAAAACTAGTTCAACTCACAAGGTGGATGTGACTATCTGAAGATGCCCCAAATCCTGCTGAGATTTTCAGGAGCTTCACGATCAGCTCAGCTCCAGCATCCTTAGCAAGGATAACAGAGGGAGGGTAGTGACTATTGCAGTAGCTGATGATGCTTTGGTAAGATGAAATGCCCACAAGCTGCCAAGGAAGGGAGCTGGTCTGTCCAAGGAGATTTATGAGTGGAGATTCCTGAAGATTTAAAGACATCAGTGTAAGCTACACCTTCTTTGCAGTTTTCAATTCATATCCACAGTACTCAGTATTGGAAGGAAGCTCTAGCTTCAGAATTTGAAGGAGATGGAGCAGAAAACCCACAGAAATATATGACTATTGGGAGTCTGTCTGAAAAGCAATTCCTTATTCAAGCAGTAAGCTAACACATGTACGTCATCTCTCACATTTGCAGAACTGTATTCAGACTGCTGCAGCAGCTCTAACTAAGCACAAAGTCAGTGAAAAACATTAAAATTTGACATATAAATAGAGAAAGACAGCTAGCAAGATATGGAGACCCTCCAAGCTAAAGTCACCTCAGTACAGGTTTAAAAGAGGCACTAAAATGTTATTTTAAAAATAGGTTAATGTAAGTTCACAGTAGAAACTGTGTCCCTTTATTTTCCATTTAGTGAATCATCCACCAACATGGGGGACTCCTCACATGCTTATTCTCATAAATACCATCCCAAACAACACAGCAGACCCACAGGTCACACAGGCAGTGCAAGTCAGCAGATGGAAAAGTCTGTCTATGAGCAGCTCTTGTCTATTCTTAAACATTTGCAGTAAGAAAAGAGTCCCCCTGGACACAGAGAAACACCAACTGGCATGGAGCTGTGTCAGGGGAGGTTTAGGCTGGATACTGGAAAAAGGTTCTTCCCCCAGAGGGTGCTGGGCACTGCCCAGGCTCCCCAGGGAATGGACACTGCCCCAAGGCTGCCAAAGCTCCAGCAGCATTTGGACAGCGCTCTCAGGAATGCCCAGGGTGGGATTGTTGGGGTGTCTGTGCAGGGACAGGAGTTGGACTCTGTGATTCCTTCCAACTCAGGAAATTCTACATCCTATTCTATGATTCTACAGGCTTTAAAATGAACAAATACTGGAATTCTGCTGACAATCCAGAACTAACCCAAATTACACTACTTCTACAAAGAATGTGACACTGGTACAACAAGTACTTCTCAGGTTGCTCATGCCCTGGAACACAGGGCTGAGAAAGCTTGAGATTTAGATCAAGGTGTCACAGGAGTGCTCTGGGAGCCAAAAGCCTCCTGACAGTGTGTGTCAGTTTAACACACTGCTGGAGGGAAGGAGGAAATTCCTGAAGCTGACTCACACCAAGTGCAAACAGGTATCTTCTGAAGCCTGAGAAGCTTCTAATAAGCAAACACGTTCAGGTCAAAGCATGTGAACTCTGGTAATTTTCCTAAACTGAAATACAGTAACGGTCAAAGGCAGCTGCTGACATCTCGATGCAGTATCTTGTAATGCCTCAGAGGAAACAGAGAACAGAAGACACTGCAAGTGGGAGAAAGCTGACAGATGTGAAATGGGATTTCTTGAAGGTGATCCAGCCCCTCTGAAGAGCCCTCCAGAAGCAATGAACTGGATTCAGCCACATCCCGCATCCTTTCTAGTAAAGGATTATTTTTCTTTTAAGAGATGGGTATGAACGTCCCCAAAAATTACCTCTTCACCTATAAGCTGTTCTTCCTTTGCCAACAGGACCATCATATACAGCAAACAGACGATCATGTTGTGAGTCTGAGGGTGAGGGTTGGGATTCCAGGCATCAGAGAGGACACTGACCCAGTTTATTTCACATAAAACATAACCCAAGAACAAGAAACAACTCTTGGGGCTGCCTCTTTCGATCTAGGAAGGAGAAAGTGAAAAAGACAGGTGCATAAAACAGTGTAAGTTTTCACACTTTTCATTGTGAAATACAGCTGCAATAGCAAAATATATTAAATCCAACTAAAAACATGTTAAATACTTATGTAATAAATGAGACATTCAGGCAGATCAACAAAGAGGGAGTTGTACAGCTCCCCACAACTTGTCTAAGACTCAAAAGCAATCCCTCACAAAAACTGAGCAGCTGTGAATGCTGCAAAAAAACTTGAATAGCTTTCTTGCTAAAAGAACTGTCTCCTGCTCCCCAGGGCAGGACTTATTTTCAAGGGCAGCACTGACTATGAAATTAATTCAACAGATGCCATGTACTCACTTTAAAGAATTCTTCCATGAGCATCTGGTCTGGATGCATTTCCTTCCATGGAAGCCTTCTGAACTCAGTGTGGAAAGCATAGAGAATAAACTCTGGCATTTTGGGGGCTGTGCAACACTCACAGTAATGCATTAGATGTAACCAGAGAGCCCCATGGTGGCTTGGCAACAGCTTTTCTAGAATCAAAGAAAATAAATGAATTAACAACAGAAAAAAATTCAGGTAAAGCTTTATTTCAGAAGAAAGTCTATTTTTGAAGATGAAAAACTTTTAATGTAAGTTACACTACAATACACTCATAGAAAAAAAGATGCACACTAACTCTTTTTTTTCCTTTCTCCAAATCAACAAGTGGGGAGGCTTAGGATTTCATACTCACCTTTAAGGCTCTCATGCAAAAGCTTGATGCAATCTGCAAACAAACAGACCATGGTGGAGGCTACAGGAGTGTCACTCTCCAACCAAGGGTAGCAGGGTTGGCTATTGAAAAGAAGCACAACAGAAATTTCAGTGTTCAGTTACCCACAATTTAAGTATTCTAAAGCAGTGAAGTACAGGTATCAGCAGTTCTCCCAAATTCAGCTCTTTCGGACTGTCCTCTTTTTCCTTAGAAGAGCTGCATACTTCAGTATCCCACTGAAGATCCATGGTAGCACTAAGTAAGCTGAAATTACTTGTTTGGTATTCCATAATGGAATTTAAACACCAGAGTTTCTCAATGACATTATTCATCATCTGGAGATGACCTTCTAACTTCAGTGCTGAAGGTGCTCTCACAACTCCAAAAGCTTTTAATTTTGAAAGACAGCAAAATCAAAATGTGTAATATTATAAATAATTGCTCATGTGAAGACAGAGGTAAACAAGGCACACAAGGCAGTAGATCATCACAGCACAGATTTAGCCTGAAGTTTCTTCACATACCACTGGCATTTGGGGTTGTACTTGTTTGGCTTTTTTTGTTTTGCTTTAAACAGGTACTACAGATATTACGGAAGTTAAAAAAAAGGAATCTAAACACAAGTTTCAGTGTTTTTTTTTAAACTGAGTGAAATCGTTCTCATAATCAAGCTCTGCTCATATTATTATTATGATTACACGATCGTTCTCATAGCTAAAATAATTATCCTATCCAAACCTTGGAAAATTTGATGTAGGTCACGAATTAGTTCTGTAATTACTAAGGAAATGACAAAGTGGGAGCTCTTTAGATGGAAGACACAAATTATCAAAAACCACGTAATAATGAAAGCCATTCTCACAGGACTAAAGTCTCTACTTCAGCAAAAATTCATTTAATTTTAAAATGCAATATATACCTTGCATCTTCTTTATCCAAGACCAGTATCCACGGTTTAAAGAGTCCAGCAATGACTGAATACAAGGACTGCAATGCTAAAAGGAAAAAAAAAAAAAAAGCTTTCTTCCTTCAAATCAAAAACAGTGAACATATTACACTTTTCTAAATTTGCATATAATATCCTTTTCTCATTCTAATGTTCACAGAATTTTAGCATAATTAAAACTGGAAAAGACCTCTAAGACCACTGAGTCCAGCTATTCAATCTGTCCTTTCTGGTCAAATGAAAATTTAAAATACAGTATATTTAATAATAACTCTGGCTACCAATATGGCTGTTTTAACAACAATCATAAGCATTTTGCAATGTTTAGATGTTTTATTAGTATAACTTTAATAACACACCAGAGATTGTGGGGGTAATGATGATTCACACTTTAAACCTGCACTGATTAAAAGGTGTTAATTAAAATTTAATTAAAATTAACTAAAAATTAAAGGCAACTTTCTCCAGATCAAAATCACGCATTAAGTAATTCAGTAGTTCCTCCTTCCAAACGTCTGCTCAGTGCAAAAGACTCTATTTTTCTTGAAGAAAGTACAATCTCTTCATAAAATAATTTTCAAGTAAGCACAAATATAAAAAAAGCTTCCTCTCAGATTATACATGGCCACGAAGTAGCGTCAACATTTCCTGTATTTTAGTATTATCATTATTGCACAAACGCAAAGTAAAAAGATTTTACTGTATATTTAAATGGCCCTTAACAGATGGAATTAGATAAATTACGTATCTGTTCTTAAGCAACTTTCTTTTAAAACACATTACCTGCTAAAATTCTGCTACTGCCAACAGGCTCTTGGGCTAAATTAGCAACTTCAGTGTCAATAAGTCGTTTAGTAAGATACTCCAGGAATTTATTCACTTCAGCCACATATGGAGTCCATTTTGAAAATAGGCCAAAAGTCCTGAAGTCCACTGAGGCCAGTCGGATTTTGCAGAAGGATGTGGAAAGCCATTCTATTGTCTCTCTAACCTGTAAAAAGAAAGAAGCTATTAATCAGTGGCAGAAAGGCTGCACGGCAGTGTAATCTGTCATTGGAGAGCATCTGTTTCAGCTGAAAAACTTAAATCAGCCCAAGAGGCACCCACCTGCTCTGTGGAGAGGAGAGTTTTTGCAGCATCCCTTACTACAGCACCTTCAGTAGAATCACTTTTCTTGAAACTGCCCTGCTCAGTCACTGGTGAATCACACCCCAAAGCTTTAAGTGATGCCTTCCAGCAGTCAGGGCTTAGAAGCTGCTCTGATGAGCCTTAGGAGAAAGAAGGGAATGCATTTGTGAAAAGCAGAAAGATGTTAGTCCCTTTCTCCAGGTAAGTCAAAAAGTGGTGAAACTAGAGCTCCCTCCTACATGAAAAAAGAGTTGTGTAATGTAGAGGCTTGAAAGCCCCCAGTTTAAGGGCAAGAGATTACTCTAATTTGCAAACGTAATCAACATTTCCTTTTGGCATCTACATGTTTCTCTTCTTAAGAGCTTCCCAGGCACTTTGTGCATCCCTGGTTACAAACATTAAGAGACAGCTGATGCCTCAGCACATGTGGTTTGACAAAGAGAAGTACTTCTGTTCACATTTGAGGGGTACATCAGATTATGTGTGGCATCAAGTGTCAGCCAAGACATTTTCAGCAGACTTCAACACCAGTTCCAGGTCTCCCTAATTCCAGCTCTCAGTTTGACAGTGAAGGGTGATCAAGAACAAGGATTCTACATTATAGCTTGTGGCATAACCATAATTAATACGTGCTTCCATTAACAGAAGACTCTCCTCCATCCTTCTCTTGTTACATGGGCTGAAAAATCTGTTGCCACCGATGGGTGTGCCTTGACCCACAGAAGAGCTACAGTATGTCTAATAAGAACACACCACATAGCAATGCACATATAAGTGCCCACAGAAACCCAAGGAAATTTAAATCATTCTGCACATGTGACTATTTAACTCTGCTGCACACAGTTCACACTTTTAAAAGCCAGAAGGGTTCTGCACAAAAGGCTTAGTGTGCATCACCTCAGATACTCACTTTGCACAAACAACCTTAAGAAATCATTGTAGTGGTCAGGGAACTGATACTGGAGAAGGTTAGTCCAATGCTTGCAGAAGATATTAAATGGCATCAAAATATCTTCTTCAGGTTCCAGGCCACATGCATTGAGAGCCAAGTGAATGGACTCCAGGAGCTGGGTGCGCTCCGAGAGAGGCGGCTTGGCCACGCTCAGCCACTGCGTGAGGTCAAACTAGAACAGAGCACAGGGAGCATTTGTAAGCAGGACATTGATTCAACAGCCACAACACCTTTTAGGAGATGGGACAAACAGCTGGGGAAATTAAAGTATGACATTTTTATATATTTAAGGAAAACCTCACAAATTTGCATCATGTTAGCCCTAGTTCCAAACCTCACTCTCCAAAGGCTATGATTTAGCATATTGCAGAAGTCCCTGGACTCATGAAACAGCCCTTGGCAGGGGGACTCAGATTCAAAAAGATGTGTCTGAGTTTCCACACAAGCATTAAACTGGACTGATGTCCACAGTCCATAAATTTTCAGGTGGAGGAGCAAAGCTTTTGTAGGCTCTTGAGCACCTGCTCAAGACCTTGGTCAGCAGGAACGACACTGGCCACTGCCACTACAGACAGCTCAGAGTCCTGCCAGGACAGACTGCCTGCTGCTCCCAGCTGCCTTCCTGTAACTAAAGAGGAGAATCAGAGCAATATCAAAGGCCAAGTGTTACACTTAATACTCCAATGGCAGTATCATGAGTAACAAAAGATATGCAAATCACCTGCTATGACTTAACTTCGTTTTAAGACAGGCAGGAAGGACATGGGTGCCAAACAGAGCTGGAAAATGCAGACACTTTCAAATTTTTTTTTGTTTTGATTGCTAAGATACCTGGCATTCACTGGCTATTGTGATGAATGTCTCTGCAGAGACTTCAGGCAGAAGAAGCCATTGAGAGATGGTTTTAATTTCAGAAGTTAAGCTCTGGAAAGCACATACTGATACCACCTGAGCTAAAAAAGGCTACATAAGCTATTTGATTTTGACTCCAGGCCACCTTGAGCTTAAATGCAACACTTACCATTCACTATGACTAGCACAGCTCTACAGAACCTGTCAATGCTATTTTAAAGAACCGAATTTGCACCTCTTCTGTCTAAAGACACAGTCTTTAGGGGGAGAAAACACACAAACCAGACTTCACCTTTGTCAGCAGCATGAAGACAACATCGCTGTTATCCTCACTCAGAAAGGCAACGACTTTTTCATATAAAGTCACAAATTCACTGGGAGAGGCAACAGGAGTGAAGTAAGGAGAAAGGAGAGTACACAGCCTTCGATTCTGCAGGATTGTCTGGAGTAGACGCTTGCACTCTGATTTGGTCCCACTGATGAACACCTGAGAAAAGCAGCAATGGTGGAAAAAGTAACAGCCATGAGTCCACTGGAAAATGCACCTCTTAAGCTTGTTGTTGAGATAACCCACAGTTTTGGCCCTTTTATAAAAAGGGAAGTTCTTCTGGAAAACAAAAGACTGTATTGAAATTAACATCAACTAAATACTGTTATTACACATAATATAATGCAAAATAAACTTGTCACCCTAGCACACATTAGAACAGCATCTGTGATCACATGTGCTGTCTAAAAATACCCAGAAACACCATTTTTTCTGATGGAATAGCATAAGAAAATGAATCCTGATTTCGTCAGCCCTACTTGATAATTGGAAAAAATTAACAGAACTACAGCTGTGAAGAACTTCTCAGCACTTCAGCTGTTAGAGGTGCTTAAGGACAGCTGCACATGGAAATAAATGGTATCTAAGATA
Source organism: Pardalotus punctatus (assembly GCA_013400915.1). Classification (NCBI taxonomy): domain Eukaryota; kingdom Metazoa; phylum Chordata; class Aves; order Passeriformes; family Pardalotidae; genus Pardalotus; species Pardalotus punctatus. The sequence goes on along the minus strand of VZTX01022993.1, from coordinate 38,308 downwards.
AAAGTAAGTATCTGGACCCAAAGCAGAGGCTAATGGTTTTTCTCAGAGCACATACAAAGCAAACATTACCACCACCAACAAAGCATTTATCTTTTCTACCAGCAAACTTCTGGTGTAACTCACTACACAGAGAACACTGCAAAGCTGTAAATACAGAGGTTGACAAGAGGTACATCAACTAAGAAGTGACAGTTAAAGGCAAAGTCTATGCTGAAAAACACTTCTATGAACTGAAAGTATCCAAACTTTAGTTATCTGTCCAAAACTCCAGCATTTAACTAACACAATGACAATTTATTAACACTAAGCAGGCACCTCAGAGCAACAGCTTTTATTTTGCTTAAATGTAAGCTTCATCTCTCCTAAAGATTGTGCATATTACACAATTAGTTAAAAGAAAATGGGATAGGAGCTTAGAAATTAGCTTTCAGGCTTATGAAAATGTTAGACCCCCACTCATATCAGCAGGCAATTTGAATAAGAATAGGCATCCAAAAATCAATTTTAAAAAAAATTAGAGAGTATTTTCATATTCAATAAATAAACTCACTTGGCCCAGAATCTCAATGCAAGATGTGAAGAACTGCCTTGTGGGAGGATTGCGTTGAGTTTCATCACACACATATTCCACCAATGTGAAAAACAAACCAATTCCAACTTTCTTGATTGCAGGCATAGGCTGCACCTTGTAGATATTTATTAGGGCCCTAAAAAAATTAAATTAAAAAGGCAAATTAAACTTACATACTAAGAATAACCTATGAAAATAAAGAAAGGTTTATTGTCAATACATAGTCTTGAGATGGTATTTGTGATATTCTCCGAGTATCCCGCCTTCTCATATCCAGGCTGAAAAGTCACAGATGTAGCTCACATAATTTTGCTGCCTGAAATGGATACTTCCCAACCTTAGAAAGTCTCCATAACCAGAGTCAGAAAGTGAACTGAAAGACTTTCACAACATAGTTCCAATGGATTATTTCTCCCTCTAATCACATAATCATCATATTCTTATGGCTTCTCAGCTGCCTTGGTACTGCAAGAAAAATTACCTCATTTTATTTCACAGGCTCAACAATCAAAGAAGTAAAACAGAATCAATCTTTTCTTGTGTATTGCCAAGTAAATGTTCTGTTGAGATCAAACCCCTGTCTTCACCAAGTCTGAATTAAAACAGCTGAAGAACATGCAATTCCATGGATGCAAATACCAAGAACTAGTTCATCAACAGAATTTTTCATATTAATGATCAAGAACGAACATGTAAAAATAGTAAGCAAATACTTTTACTTGTACAGTAACTACACCCTATAGTAAACCAGCTACACTAAGAGAATCCCAGCAGAAATCTGGAAGATTGAAAATGAAGTTGTAAAAGTGAACCTCTGAGATGAGCTGTAAAAGGTCTTCAAGTGAGGAAGAAGGCCCTGGACAACCCCATTCTATTCACAGCCCCCCAAAAAAGTGGTATTATATAGCCCGCTTGCACTGCACCATTTTGTTTCACAGATTGAAAAACTACTTCCAATTATAACTTATTTAAAGAATTATGTCCTGCACTATAACTGAGAAAAGCCCCTAATGAGTCATACTGAAATCATATAGTTTAGCCTATGGCTGAGACAGCTGCAGTACAAGTTTGCCACTTCCTAAAATTTAATACAGTATCCCTGCCATCACTCAGTGTGCTTACGCAGGATTTGGAGGGCTATTCTAATACACAGAACAATAATCAGAAATAGAAAACAATAAACAGAACACAATATTGTGTGCCCTGTAGAGCCTGAGTGACCCTCTGATAATCACAATTACTCTTTTAGAGGTCTGTGTCACAAATACACAGGTCTCAGGATTTCAGGTCTGTTGTTGGCCCAAGCTGATGAGCTCAAGGAGACACACAAGAAGAGGTTCCCCATTTTAACTCTAACATACCAAAATGGAAATACAAACAGCACTACCCAGAGCAGTATCTGAACAACGTACGTTATGAAATTCTCCACATGTACAGCTGCTTCCACAACACCCAGGCAAGGCGGCTTCGTAGCTTCTGCCTGCAGTTGTCTCACTTCTTTACGCAAAGCATGAAGCTGCTGGCTCACTGCTTCGTTTTTGTGCTTCCCTTCAAACTAAATGAAAAAAAGACACATATTAATTTCAAAATTAACGTGGTTTTGCTAAAACTCTTCCATGTTGCAGCTATTTGTAAAAACAAAGCAGAGTCCAGTCAGAGAACTCTGAATACGGGTGGTTTTCCCCCCGAGAGCTTTAATCAGATTTAGTACATCATGCCCAGGAACACATCCTTGGTCATGTTACCAATTAATTATCACACATACTAATATAATTCATGTCTTTTATGTAAGGCTTTTAATTCACAGGGACTGAAACCTAGGGGGATCAAAAAATTCCATTTATTAAGCAACATGGGAGTATTTCTAGAAACATTTTCATACTCCTATTCCTATCAGCAAGCAAATTCCCACATCCATATGCTGGGAAGCAGTTTAGAATGGATGCCATGAGCAAAACAAATTATGCAACAACTTATTCTTCAGCTGTTGATCTGCTTCTCCATTTGAGCATTACACATGAGGCATTTCTGACCACTAATATGTGTGTGGATTTATTTGGTCAAATGCTACCATTCTATAAGGATTCAGCCACTTCACACCCATCCTCTATGCCCAACAGCCCCAAAAGAGAGGTAGTGCCATGCCTCTAACCTGGATGGTGAGCATGGCTGCTCCCTGGCAGCCTTTATTTGAAGTTCCCCTACACTCCAGGTGGAGGGTGATCTGCTCCTCCCTGTTGACATACAGCTTAGGCACTGTGTCCAGTATTTCACTGTTCAGAGCAACATGCTGAGACTCCCAGAGAGCTGCAGTTCTGAAAGGCATTTATTAATAAAATTACCAAAATCTTTCCTGAAAACAGCAATGCTGAGAATTTATAAGTAAGAGAGGAGACTTCAATTTAATGTGCTGTACAAAGATGCATGACACTTTTCTGGAAAACATAAAAGGTTATTAAATGAAATTGAGCTAAAATTTCAAATTAATAGCACTTCAGAGTAATAAAAAAAACAGGTTCATAAAAACAAAACTACTCAAGTATGCGTGAGTTCTTTTGAATTACTTTATATGACAACCTGGAAGGAAACTAAACCGAATAATCTCTGTAAGAAATGCAATTTTCCACCAGACAAAAAAAAAAAAAAAAAAAAAAAAAA
>VZTX01022993.1:355-34918 GCA_013400915.1 Pardalotus punctatus | reverse complement strand
AAAAAAAAAAAAAAAAAAAAAGCTGGAGTGTGATGATTCCGTCAAAAGGGGAAAAAAATAGAAAAGAGAACCCACCTAAAATTGATGCTGGAATTGTTTAGACACAGCCTCTCATGGGCTTAGTAATTTTTGTTCTGGTTCATAATACTGTTAATAAATTACTGCATCGGGTAAGAAAAGCTATAGATTGGCCAGTTGTGACTGAAAACAATTCAGATGGATTATCTGGTAGGAATACTTAAAACAGAAAGTCTCTTCCATTCACAAAGCTAGCACAATCAGAACTAAGACTTCTCCCTTGGGTGCTTCATATTGTAACTACCACATTAGTGCCAAAGGGTTAAATAAATCATTTTTTCACCAAACCTAGCCTAAAAGGAGGCTTTATTTCAGGAAATACACCAAATTAGAAAAGAAGTTGGATGCTGTCTCATGTAACCTCAATCATTAGATAAGACATGTGCACTCCTATCTCAGTTGAAGAAGAGTAACATGATAGACCAAAAGAAAGAGAAAACAAATGGGACAAGAAGCAGAAATCAAGTATTGACAGTCTTGCGCCAACACCACAAATGAGGCAACTGTGAAGGGCATCTTTAGGAAGAAATTGTCCCCTGTGAGGGTGGTGAGGCCCTGGCACAGGTTACCCAGAGAAGCTGTGGCTGCCCCACACCTGGAAATGTCCCAGGCCACGTTGGATGGGGCTTGGAGCAACCTGGGATAGTGGAAGGCATCCCTGCCCATGGCAGGGGGTGGAATGGGGTGGCCTTTAAGGTGCCTCCCAACCCAAACCATTCTGTGACTCCATGATAATTTTAAGGCACTGCTGGACACACTGGTGAGGCACAAGGAATGCAGACATGACTCACTTGGCATGTTGCTGCAAGATGTTCAGGTCCGTGCGCATGAGCTGGATCGCATCCTTCTGACTCACAAGGCTGGCAGAGGAGATCACTGGCACAGGAGCTTTCATTGTCTGCAGTGGTAGAGGGGGCTTGGGAGTATCAAACTTCTTCAAATTATTCATGATCCTTGCTTTGGCTTTAAAAAAAAAAAAAAAAAAAAAGGAAAAGCAGAAGCAAGTTTGGTCAATAAGAAAAGTTCAGGAAAAGCTGAAAAAAACAATTCTTTTGCATGAAGCATTTTTAACTGCAGACAAATATTTCTCAGGATGCCCCCTTTTAAAAACAACAAAAAAACCCCACTCAACTAATCTTCCTTTTTTTGTCGAAGTTTATGTCACACAGCTAATTTTCATGACCAACTCTTCCATCACAAAGATTAGGATAAGGAGACCCACTGGTTTCCTTGTTTTTCCCCAACCACTCCTACCTTCCACTTTTCCTGTCACACCATTTATTTTACTCATCTGACACAGGCTCCCAGACAAAATTCCAAGCAAAATTCATCTTCCTTTCCCTACAACTCAACCTCACCTCTAGTCCTGTCAGTGCCAATTCCTTCTCAAAGCACAGCCTCTCTCCAGGGTAAGCCCTCTCCTCCTGATTTCCATTCAGTTTCTTTCTCCAAACATTGCCAATTCACCTATGAAACTATTTCCATTTCCTTCTATTCCCTCACTCCTTCCCCTTTTCCACATCAGCCCCAAATCCAGTCTCACCACATTCTTAATATACCAACCATGACTATCATCCCTTCTGTGGTAGAACAACCCTTTTACTATGCCAAAATTCTAGGGAAGCACACTAGAAAAAAACAACACAAAACAGAAAACAAACAAACAAAACAAAATTTTTTAAAATCCAGAGACAGCATGTTCTCAGGTACAGTTGGTTTTACCTTCGGTTGCTCCTGTCTCTGTCTAAACTTTGGGAAAACGTCTGGAGCACATTCTGTGCAGAGTAATTTTTGGGGAACCCATGAAGCCCTAGCCATACTCTGGGACATGGCAAACTTGCAGCCACAAAACATCAATGCCTCTCACATGAGAACCTTAGTGAGAAAACTATGACAACTTTATGGAAAATACTGTACCCACAGAAAACAAACTGCATATCTTTATTGATAGGTATCATCAAGCTCCTAAAGAAACTATGTTTTGACATCCCAGTAACTCCTTAAGGCACAGTTTCCTTAACAATATTTTTATCTCTTACCTGATAAAGGGTTGGTGAAATCTGTTTGCCCTGCAGAAGAACAGGTTGTGTGTGATTCAAGCTGAACCTGCAGCCAAAGGTTCAGTGCTTCCTGAAACTCGTGGTGTACAAGTTCCACATTGACATACTCCATCCACAGATCCTGGAGCACGAAAGAATTAAATTATCATCCCCATTTTGGTCAGGACCACATACTGCCCACCCACCCTAGCAGCTGGGGAACTAAAGTAAGTACATAAAAATATACCCTGAAGTTTTAAGTCAAAGGGAATTTATTATTAAGGGAAAAAATACCTAAACTGAAGAAAAAACCTGAAGAATATATATATAATATATATTATCTACTGAAAAGCATTTGTGACACTTAGAGATAAAACCTGACACATAGCATAATTTCTAACAAATCAGAGACAAAGGGAAAGACAGATTATTAAAAATCTGCTCCTAAAAGGGGAATACAAGAGACCAAGACAGTCTAAAACATCATGACATGATTAACTGGAGTCAGACTAAAGCAGGCTGCATTTCCAGCAGTCACATACACTGGAGGAGTGAAAACAAAGCAAGCATAAGAAAATGGTCTTCCAAAATCTCCCCTCTTGCAGGGTTTTGCTTATACTAAGTCCTTATGCTTGAAGAACAGAATAGTACACACTCATTAACTTGTATTTGAACCTGACATTTTACAGACTACCAACATAAGCATGTTTTGGCTTCCAGCCTTTTGTTATTTCAAGCTGCAACTTAAATAATCCTCTAATACTAACCTAGAACATAAAAATAATTACAAAGCAGTACAGAAAAAGGACTGTGTTGCAAGAAATGACTGATAGGCAAGAAAACTACATGTGAGTCCTCTTTCAAACACAAAAGAAGGTATTTGGGATACCACAGGATTTTAGGAAAAAGGTTAGAGCCATGAACGTATCATATATGTTGTATGTGTATTAAAGACCTGTAACACCCTCTCTCACTGATTTCGAAGATTCATTTTCGCAAGTGGACTTTAGATTTCAGACTGTCAGTGTTATTAGCAACTCACCTGCTGATTCTGCATGACTTTAGCAAGCCTATGCGCATCATATTGCTTCGGTAAAGAGGGAATGTATGTGTCTCCTTTCTGGAAACTCTCTTCTTCCAACCACAAAATTAAAACATTACAAAGCCTGAGGAAAAAAAAGGGGGGGAAAAAGGGAAAAAAATAAAATTAGTGTGAATTTGATTGTTCTAATGTTTAGAATTAAAACAACAAATAATGTTATGAGGTGACATGGTTCAAAACAAACACTTCAGGTGCTTTTTAACTCATTTACTGGTTTACTATCAAGTGAAAGACCAGGAGTGGAAAGAAGCTCCTTAGAAAAATATAAAGGGCTACAACAAAGAGTACAAGGACAAACTTTGAAAAGGAAAACTTTTATGCAAACTAGCGTAAGACCCAGGACTGGAATTAACCCCTTATGTCAGGAAATACCACCACAATCCCATTCAAAAGGCCAAAGGAATAAGCAGGGTACATGTAAGCAAGTCTGGCTTCTCACCCCTTCTCACCCCTGACTTCTCTGCAGTGGCTGCTCCAAAAAGACCCACCTGAGTTGAGTCACATCTTTTAATTTCTTTTCAGAGTCTCATTCATGGCTAGTTCATTCTCATTTCCTCCTCTGTTAAAACTTCATCATTAATACACCTATTTCTTCAGCTGACATCATTCCATTGACTGGTACCATTTTCACAATCACATCATCTAAGCTTCCAGACAAGGAAGCACTAGAATGCCATTAAATCTTCACACTGTGGTATTAAATATGACTAGCAAACTCCTGCTTCCTACATCAGTGTCATTGGTGAAAAAACGGAAGTAGTCCAGTTCCAAGAATCAGCCCCTAAAAACCCTACCAGTAATTTCCCTCCTGTCTAGGAAACTAGACAGGTCATTAAATTTCCTGAACATAAGATTTATTTGGGTGTAGAGCAGTCTGGTTTTCTGTTAGAATGGGGAACTTATTTGAAATGAAAGACTGAAAATATTAATCAAGTTCACTCAGTGAGCATCTCTGGATTACTTTTCACAGGCAACCAAGTGGGATTTATGGTCTCCATTGTTTGTTTGTACATAACCTACTGACTGCTGAGGGAATCGCTGAGCAGGAGCTCACAGTCCACACACCCAGGGCCCCTGAACAAGGGACTCTTTGCAAATATTTCAAAAAATCCTTTCAACTAGTTCCTGGGAATATTCACATACTGCCTCAGATTTAGTGTATATGAGGTATAGATCTGTTTGGAGCTACCATCCCTCACAAAAGTGGGCATTCACCAACTGAGTGGCAGTGAGCGACTGTGTCCCCCTTTTTAGCCCACTCCAAGACAAAAAGGGAGTCTTGTGGTGAGGTTTCGGTAAGCAGACTTACCATTTTTCAGGTGGCACAGAACACACTTGGCACAGCTCACCTTTAGGTTGCTAACCAAGCACACTGCACTGAACCATGTGCTGAAGTCCCCAGTAAATTTCCTGATGAAGTAATCTTACCGAGACATAAATTCAGGTCCTAGTCTGTGACAGACATGTATACACACCAAGTAGCCTTTTTTACTTATAGCTAGTGATGTACATACGAGTAGCAGATATGCCTAAACAATAAATATTTTGCCAGCACGGGGCTACCATTCATTTAAAAGCAAAGCTTCCCCCATCAGGGGAGTGACAAATCTATCCATGTTTTCTTTTTAGTAGTAAAGCCAGCCCCCTCTCAAACTAAACAAGTTGTACCAAGAAAGGAAAGAATTTGAGCACAACTATGTACTTGGGGACATGGGTTAGTGGTGGCCTTGACAATGCTGGGTTAAAGGCTGGACTTGATGATCTTGGAGAGTTCTTTCAACCTTAATGATTTTATGGCTTTATGCTTCTAATAAGTGCCTGCAGTACATCTAAGGTCACATCCCTTCATTCCTCACACAGCTATGACTGTGCTGTAGCAGTCACTGGGACAGTTGAATTGATTAAGATGGCACTGGGAAGGCTTTTTTACCTGACAAGTTCCTTATGCAGCTCAGGTGAAGTCAGGTAATCAGGTGAGCAGTTGGCCTTCTCTGGTGACCTGTCACTGCCCTCAGGACTCTCCATTCTCAGTGCTTTACTGGCAGCGTGGTGGAAGTCTGCTACCTCTGTCAGCCGCTGTTTCATCTCATTTAGCAAGCTAACATGAGCTGCACTCTGGAAAAAGCGTCTTCCAATACAGCCATCTACAGGTAATCTAAAAATGAACAAAAAAGCACAACTAAGTCTTGTTGCAAGAGTTAAATCAGCATTTCTGCAGATAAATTGGCTCACCAGAGAAGCTGCTGGTACCCACTGCTTTCAGGTGCAGTCAGTGTGATGAGCTTAATCTCACTGGTTGTGCACTTGATTAGTTAAGTGCTTAATTCGTTTAGTGCTTGCTAATCCACTGGAGCAGGTCAGACTCACCCATACTGTGGTCCTGGTCGGTGAAGGTACAGGAGGAAGAATTTCTGCCAAATCAGTGGCATGAGAGGGTGATCTGCAGGGGTAGCAAGGGCCTGGTGAGCCCAGCGGTAAATCATGAGCCTCTGAAGGGAAGGGACAATGGGCAGCTTCAGCTGGGTCTGGGCTTTCTGCAGAAACAACATTTACAAACAAGTGGTGCTGTAACAGGCTGTCACAGGTTAATTGAGCAGATCAACACAGCATGAACACTTGGTAATTACAGAGGAGAAAACTTTGGAAGCAGTCACGCATCTGTTACAGGTCTTGAAGGATGTGCTGACCATCTCACAGTTATGCTGGAGAGCAGACCTACACCTCTAATGCTTACAAAAACTCAGCATGATGGCTCTGATGCCAGGCCAACATATGGGCCACTGGTGTAAATTACAATTAACTACTGGTCTTCCTCATAGAGGTAGATGTCACTGGTTTAGACATCCAGCATGCTACTTTGAGCTTTTTGCCAGACTACATTTCATACAGCTCTAGTGAAAATTCAAAATGCAAAGTAAAACTAATGTGAAGAAAGAACACAGAAGCAAAAGCAGAACAAAGGCAAAGAAACACATGAGTAGAAACACACCGTATTAGCAACACCACAGACCCACTAAATCATTAAACAGTCCCACTCCAAGCTCCCCTGGACTGTGCCTGAAGGAGGGGAATGCGAAGCTTTTCTGAGTGCCTAAGTCTCAGAGCAGACTCTAGCGCTCCCTCGTCCCCTACACCAGACCTCTGGCATCCTTTTCCGCACACTGCTCACACCCTATTTGTCTTCCAGCTAAATCAAGCCATGAAAGCCAAAGAACAAATGTTCTCCAGACCAGCTCCAAGGATGCAAGACATGTTCTGGACATAGCTCAGGCAAACCTATTTTCAGAGAGCTACCTTCTTCACTGAAACACACTGAAAGAGATGAGATGAAGGATGGGCCAAAAGTTACACTTTGAGAATGGACAGCTTTGGCTTCCTCTTGCTTCACTCCAGAATTTCTAACTGAATTTGGGCAAAGAACTTGGAAAATGATGCAACATGGCCTGAAGTACAGCTGATTAAGTGCCTTGTTAAAGGAGAAATCTAAACAGTTTTTAAAGCCTAGAAAAATAATTTAGAAAACCGACAAAAGTAAAGGCCAGTCTTCTGCACAATTCAGGTCATCTATGAAATCATGTTTGAAATACAGACACATTTTCCCACCTTAAAAATAAGCACTCCCTATATTAGGGGTACGGAATAAACCCACTGAAGGTTGTGAGGCATTTAGATAACCCAGAAAATAATAAAAAAGCAAAAATAAGTTTTCTGTAAATATTCATATAGTAAAATCAGATATTTCCATGGTAGCTTTTAAATGTAAAAGAATTCAAATATACTCAAAACATAAAAGAAAATTTTCCTGAGGTATATTTTCTCCAGCTAAAGCAGTACTTATGCTTTTACCCTAATAAGAAAGTATCACATAAGAGAAAAACTAAATGATACAAGGGAAGACTTTTCTCCAGCAGTTCTTTTTAATAAAATAATACAAAGGGATGAACAGTTCTCTCACCTTCAAAGCCTGATCAGGAGTTAAAGCATTAATAACCAGTTCCCCCTCCACTACTCTGCGAAGCTGTGAATCTTCTTCAAATATTGACTCCATATTTAACACCGTCCATGAAAACCAGACCTGGACAACACAGAAGTAAGAGAAACATTGATAACAAAATGGCAAGGGGCGGAATCAGGAAGCTTGGTGCTTTCTTAAGAGGAGTAAGACTTCGACAGATTCTCACTGCAGAGCTGCAAAAAGCAGTGTCACATCTCATAACAAAACATCTTTATCCTTAAATTCAGACTTCCCCTTTGTTTTTTGTATGATCTTGAGAAAGAAGGGGAATACCAGGGAAAACTGACAGAATTAACCAGAGGTCTGTAGGAAATAACCGTCTCAAACTTAGTAAAGCAAGATCTCCTCTCTTCCACCTGCACTACACATCTCCATCTGGAGTACTGCAATTTTTTTTTTTTTTGCTTGAATAAGAAACTCACTTAAGCAGAGAGAAAAAAAACTCAAATTCAAAATATTTCAGATAAAGACTGATCTAACAGAAAAGTCAGGTTTTACATACTTTCATTAAATTGATCAAGAACAATAGTAGATTAGAAGAAAATTTAATCAATAAATCGTATTAGATGAATTCTCGGATGCAGATTAGACAAACTGTCCCTGTGCAAAACGTCCATGCTCCCTTTAGTGCACTAAAGGGATTCACAGCATTCTCTTAGGTTAAATTGGGATTTTATCACAAGAAAACTATGGGATAGGAATAAAAAGTGACCAAGAGAGAAATCTAGAAAAAAGAAAAAAAAATGTCCCTAGACACCAGTATGCAGCTTTTGCCAGGGCTGATCACACACCACCATCGTGGCACTCACCTGAGAGGAGTTGGCACTGCCCTCCACAAAGGATGGTGTGACATTGCCTGCCACAATCCAGCTGACGAGTGAAGACAGCAGACCCTTGTCACAGTGATAGCCCAAAGCATTCTGTGCAGAAAGAGAAAATGTTTGAGGTTTTTTCTGTGAGGAGGTGATTTAGAAGCTACAGGTGCATCACTGAATCTTCATCTGGGTTCCTTTCTACCTCCTATTGCTACTCTCCAACCTTAGCTCAGCCAGGCACCACTGAAATGCCTGCTTGGGCTTTCTTTTTCAGTGAAAAAGAAACATATATAACACTGTAACATCCTGTTATAATGACAGTGTCTGTTATTTTCAGGAGAGGAAGCTCTGTCCTTGCTCTAAACACACTACCAAATATCTGAAATGCAAAAAAAGACAAACTACAAGAGAATCCATATGAATGAAAACTGTTTTCCAGATTGTTTTTAGTAGTAACTACCATTATTATCATTATTATTAAAATATATTGTCCAGAGAATCTGTGGCTGCCTCATCCCTGGAAGTGCTGAAGATCAGTTTGGACAGGGCTTGGAACAACCTGGTCTAGAGGAAGGTGTCCCTGCCATGGCAGAAGGGTGGAACTGGATGGGCTGTAAAGGTCCCTCCCAACCCACACCATTCAAGGATTTCACAGCTGTTCCTGTAGCACTTTAGGAAATACACACATCAAAATCAGAAATCAGACTGCGCAACACATGAACTGACTGTTTACTCAACAGCCACAACAAAACACCAGAACTATTTACCTTGTGCTGCTGGTAAAGCAACTTTTGCACACAGTCCTCTTGGCTGTACTGAAAAGCAGCTTTGCACAAGTCATCCAGCAGGCAGAGGGTGGCCCGGTCCCTGTGCCACAGCTGCTGGCTGGTGAGGACCTGCACCCAGAACTCCAGGACTGCAGCTGGCCCCACTCCATTTGGCTGGTCACTTAGAAAAATGTGAGTCTGACAAATTAAAGGGTAAAGTTAGTCAACAGATTGTAGCTTCAAGTAAAGCTTAAGAATTTATTGGAGAACTGTTTAAATTGCTTGAGGCTGTGGGTCTGTCCTTAAATTAAATAATTTACAATACCCTCTATAACCCAAGTAAGGACAACTTTGTCATCTTCAGCATCCAAATTTCCAATTCTGAAGCCTGGAGAGAAGAGCACCTTGTGCAATCAGCAAAAACAGACACAGGAGCTTTAAGGAGGACCACTGCAGGCATGAATTGCACCTATTTCTAAAGTCTAGTCTGCTGTTTCTGCAAAAGGACTTCCCAGAGTAGGCCTGTTTTCATTACCTCTCTCTAATCTTAGAGGGCCTTGGGTTTTGACCTCTCTACACTTAAAAAAATATTACTGTTCCCTAACTCGGGAACATTTTTCCATTCCAGAGCCCTAAACTAATGGTCAAAAGCAAGGTTTTCAAACATTAATATATCTGCTGCATTCCTCAAATAACACAAACAAGAAAGCAGCGCTGCATATTACATTTCCTTTCTTAAACAGTTTTGACCTGGTATTGGGAAATGAATTTTCCAAGATGTCTGAAAGGCAAATATTGTTTTTAGTGTCACATGCATTGCCAGATTTAGGCAAGTTTAAGCAGGAGCATTTCAGGAAACCAAACCCAACTACTAATGTTTGATACAGGGTACTCTGTGACTGAACTGCCTGGTTCATATCCTTTCTAACCTTTAACACTAACTCAGTCAAATAAGCTTGGTTTTAAACACTCTCCCCCTCTTTTCTTTTTTAAATAATCTTCTTACCTGTATCATACTACTGAGCAGCTTAACATTTTCTCCATAGTTCACTCCTGTCAAGTGCTGTGTCACTTTATGGGTGACCTGCTGGGTCACTCCTTGAGGGACCCCACTATCCAGATGAAGGAACAGTTCGACATAAGATAAAAACCTAGGGATGTCAACAAATGAAATTAAAATAGCTCCTACTGCATAATAGAAAACCTGCTTCTAGAGAATTTAAAACCAGCTCAACAGCACTAGTGAGGCACATACACAAAGGCTTTGAATCACAACCAAAATGAAGATTTAACTGCTCCAGTTTAGCCATACAATGGACACAGTATGAACATTTCACAGCAGATTGTAATTCAAGGCAGCTCATCGGGACTAAATACTGCTCTTGATCTACATCAGCATCCAAATCTTATTCAGGATTTGTCTGGGAGACTGTCAAGTGTCTAAAACAAAAGATTATGCATTAACTTTCACTGCAACTATGAACAAATTAAGTAAATAATTTTTTTTTTTTAATGGACATATAATGCTTACTGTTCATTCTTCAGGAGGTAATACTGGCAAGAATAAAACAAGGGTAGAACTTTATCCAGCACATGTACTACTGTTCTCAGATGTCTAGATTGGACAAGTACACCCAAAAGAGGGATCCCTTCAGCACAAAACTTCTCAATGCTGTCAGAAATAAAAAAAATAAAAAAAAATTAAATAAATTAAGAAAAACACATTGACTATCAGCAGAAAGGGAGACAAGGTGTTGATTTAATTTTTATTAACTGAGATGTAAATGCATTCTTAACTTTATCTTTGAAAGCCTAAATAGCTAAATCCAGAGTTTTTTTCTTCAGCTGTAGGAGTCATTCAATCAGTGGCAGATTTACTAAGTATTTCCTTCTCAAAGATTTGCTAAATATCTCCTTCCTTCACCAATTCCCTTCTTGGGGTTAGTGTCCCATCTTCCAAAAATCACTGGAGATTTAGGTCTTCATCCATCAAGTCTGTAGGAATTTACTCACTTTTCTTGCCTAATCTGCACAATTTGCCTCCCTCTCCTAGGAAAGGAAAAGCCAAAGGCCAAACAGTGAAGGGGCAGGGTAACAGACTAAAGAGGTTCTTTGGATTTTTATTCCATGCTTAAAGTTATGGAAAAATTTCCACTCTCAGCCCAGAATACCTTCATACTAGTCTCAAACTACTCTAGTGCTTTGAAGCATCTATAGCACAATCTTATCCTCAAGCCACAGCTTCCTCGGGGAAGGAGACAAAAACCCAGATAATTTTTCATTAAACAAGTAACATAACATTATATGCAAAAAACAAATTAGAGAACATCTTGAATAGCATAAGACATAACTAAAGGGATCACAGACCCAGGGAAAACAGCTCTAGTTAGAACCAATTAAATTATGGGTGGCTCTGTACCTTAATCAACAAGTATGTTTGATTATGTCCAAAAGCCTTACCTACAAACCAGCTAAAAGCACTGGAAAAGACTGTGTTGGAACACAGTCAGGGCTAAGAGGTTCAGTGTCAGGTTTATGAAGCTTTTTATTTATTATTCCCAGAATGAGTGGGTCCTTCCTCCTCACAATTTTCTGAATGCTGTGCTGCCCTGACAGAAGTAAAACAACCCCTTCAGTAAGTGTGGTTCAAAGTTACTCCTGTCCAGAGAAATTATGTTAACCCCCAGTTTCAGTACTATTTCTAACTACTATTTTTGACCCTAACATGTAGAAGACAAAACAGACTATTAGCAAAATAAAGGAAATAGCACGTTGTTTGACAGAATTCAGGAAGAATTTCTTTCACAGAAAGGATTGTTAAACACTGGAACAGGCCACTCAGGGAAGCATCCTGCAGGTGTCCCCATCCCTGCAGATGCCCAAGGAATGACTGGACATATGGTACTCAGTGCTCTGGGCTTAGTGACAAAGTGGGGACTGAGTGACTCACAGGCTGGACTCGACGACCTTGGAGGCCTTTTCCAACCTTACTGATTCTGGGATTCTGTGAAACTACAGTCACAGAATCACAGAAAGCTAGGGTTGGAAGAGAACTTCAGATTATCCAGTCCAAACTCCTTGCAGGCAGGGTCACTCAGAGCAGGAGATAAAGGAATGAATCCAGGTGGATTTGGAACATCTCTGGAGAGGGACACTCCCCAACCTCCCTGGAGCCCCTGTTCCAGAGCTGTGCCACCCTCAATGTAAAGAAGTTCTTCCCCATGTTAAGGTGAAACTGCTTGGGTTTTAGTTGTGGCCATTCCTCCTTATCTTGTCACTGGACACCACGAAAAGAGTCTCGCACCAACTTCTGGACACTCAGCTTGGAGATATTTATCTGCATTAATGACATTAATGACAGCCCCTCTCAGTCTTCTCTTCTGCAGACTAACCAGGCCCCACTCCTCCTTATAAGAGAGATGCTGTCCCTGACAAGCTGCTTGATGCCTCGCATCACAAGTCTTTACTCTTTAAACGTGCACAAAGGTGTTAACAACCATCAGCTCAGCATTAGGGAGGCTGCTCAGTCCCTGGGGCCATCCATCCAAGGCAGACACCCAAAAAGCCCTCACCTGTGTCCCAGGGTGGTCATTGCCAGTGCCAGGTAGCAGCCGATGGGGATGTTTGCCTTCACGGCCTTGAGCAGGGGGTGCAGCGTGACCGACTCAGCTGTGTCCAGCGCAGTCTCACACACGGGGACAGCCTGCCTGCTCTGCTGCATCCCACGGTCATTCCTGTGCAGCTTCAGCCTTAAAATCAAACTCCACGCCCACTGATTGAAGGAAGTCTCTGGTGTTTCCCCATAGCGAACAATGCTGGCCAAGTAGGAGACCTGGAACAAAGCAGCAGGAGCAGGAATGAGAGGAAGCACAGCCATGACACAGCATGTATGGCACTGGTCTGGGACTTGGTCCATGGAAGGGAACTGGATGATCTTTGGGGTCCCTTTCAACCCAAAGCTTCCAGGAATCTGCAATTAAACCAAGAGCAGTCATTTTCTAGACATACCACCTAGTTTATCCAAAGGCTCTGTTCCCACAGCCTCAATTTCCACCTCCCTCTCCTTCCCGCCATCCCTTTTGGTAAAGGCTATCAACTTACACTGTCTACTTAATTTTTTCCAAGCTAGATGCTGACCTTGACTTAAACTTTAATTCTAATACTGACAAATCAGCCAGACACAACCTTCTGTAATGTTTAAAACATTTAAGACTACTAGTGAAAAGAAACAAAAAAAATCTATGCAAAAATACTATCTGTCAATAAAAAGCCTAAAACCTGGCAACCTCTCCTTAGAAAGAAGTCTGTAATGTGGACAGGCAGAGACACATGTACATATACCCACTGTCACAAAAGACCCTGTGTAGATCACAAGGAATTATAAATCTCTGGGGAGAAGAAAAATGCACACATTCTGACAGAGAAGTGTAAATTGCAGAGCTGATGGGCAGTGGAGATATTTCATCCTCTCTCAAGTAGGGGTCCAAGAACCTAAGCACTATTTTCTCTCAAACGCCAGTTACAGACTCATGCAAGTCAGGGCATATTCACCAGCACAGGTGGCAACCAGGGCTGACACAGGCTTTAAAAACAGAACTCATCTGGCGGGCACAAGACAATAAACCATGGCTAAGTAGTGCAGAGGAGCAAGTCAGAACAGAGCAGAGACAACAATGAAGATTCAGAGTATGGGAAGAAAAGGCTGGGAGAAAAAAATCACAGAGGAGAAAACACTGCACAAGAAATTGTGAGAATACAAAGCCCAGCACAATGCTAAAAGCTCTGAATAAATAAACAAGCATCTTGGATTAAATATCCAAAACAGGGATTTTTTTTAGTCTTAATCTTTCAATCCTTCCATTCCCCTTCTGTAACTTGGAGCTATCCCTTCCTCAGTGGCCAGTGTGCTGTAAAATCAACACATTTATTATATATGTATATATTGTGGGGTGTTCAGGTCACACAGCAACACCCACGGCTGCAAAGCTCCTGAACTGATTAACATCTGAGTCTTCAAAAAAGGCAAGAGGTGGAGTGAGTTCTCTTATGCTCACCAGTAATGAGAAAGAGCTTTTCATTAGCAAGTACTGTCTACCTCTGCATAAGTAAAGCAGGAGCAGTTTATGACTATTCAGACCTACAAGTGGATCAAAATTAAAATGTCTATTTCAAGAAGGATGGAGAGAGACTGTTTACAAGAGCATGGAGAGGCAGGACAAGGGGGAATGGCTTCAAATTGACAGAGAGCAGATTTAGATCAGCTATTGGAAAGAAATTCTTCCCTGTGAGGGTGGTGAGGCCCTGGCACAAGTCATCCAAAGAAGCTGCAGCTGCCCAGTCCCTAGAAGTGTTCCAGGCCAGGTTGGATGGAGGCTTGGAGTAACCTGGGATAGTGGAAGGTGTCCCTGCCCGTGGCAGGGGGTGGGACTAGATCATCTTTAAGGTCTCTTCTACCCAAACCAGTCTATAATTCCATGATTTTCATGCAGATGTTCAACATAAGACTAATGGTATTTCCAAATAGCTATGTGGGTGCAGACAACACTGAGTGTTGGTATGTTATGAAATTCTAGTAGGATAAAGACAGAACAGCTTTAAAAAGAAAAAAAAGAAAAGGTCTTGCCCTGCAGCTTTTCCCATTTTTAACCATCCATAAGCTATTCCTTGTAATTCAGAAGAAGGGATACCTGTTTTATGCTTTCCGAAAGCAGCCCAGCATATGGTTTTTGGGAGAGATATTTCTGATACGCTTCCAGGACCATCAATGCAACCTCAGAATGAACAGCTGGATCCAGGTGAAGAGTATTGTGCTAAAAGCAGCATCAGAATACAAAACTCTGAGTGATTTAAAAGGTCTCTACAACTGTATCATTCATCTGCACTACAGAGAAATAAATCCTAATCTCTTTCTGGCTGTTCAAATTAATTATTGCAATATCTAGGCAAAAATTTTTCCCAGTGAAAAAAAATTTAGCTCAATGTTAAAAATTACCAGGCTCACATTGGGCAATACAAAGCCCAACAACTAGATTATTATTTTTTTTAAGTGATCATAATATTCACTTGCCATTGTGCATTTTATGACTATATCATAATTAGTCCAAAAACCCATAGATGCCATTTTAAATTACATAATACAGACACTTGAATTCTTGCCTTTAAAAACAAAACCAAATCACATCACCACAATTTTTTGCATGAAAACCATTCCTCTATCAAGAGACATTTCTCCCCACATCAAAGGGTACAGACATAGCACTGCTATTGCACAGTAAAGATATTTCTGTTAATTTTCCCTAACATCCCCTTTTCATGCCATCAAGAAACAGGGAGAAAGAGTACATCAATATTCATGTACAAGCATCAGCATGGCAAAGAGAAGAGCTCAGTACAACCAAACACACAGAACACAATGCTAAACTAAATCACTGAACACAGGCAACAGGATTTTTTCCCCAATTTTGTTTCTGTTTTCCTCTGAAACAGCATTTACCCTCAGTTGAATCCTGAGCTCATGGAGCTCCTGAAGCAACCCGCTATTATGAGTTAATTTTGAATAATTTAAATAATGCTCAGGTTTTTGAAATACCTCATTTCAATCATTACTTTTCTTGCATTGTGAAAAACATACCTAGATATCAGCATGGAAACTACAGTCACACTAGTCTCCTAAACAGTTTTTGGAAGACTGCACTGTTTCTGAAGCCAAAAGCATCTTCATCATGTGACTCACAAAAATTGTCCTCTCAGCTGCTTCCTCTTGTTTAGAAAGAATAAATTCCTGCTTAAATATCTCTTTTAAACTCAGCTGCAGGACTACAAGAAAGCAGCACAAGCAAATCCTCAAGCAGAGTGCCATAAAATTTTTATGAAGTTCCCATCCTGAGCCATTAGATGAACAGCCATAACATAAAAGCAGGTAATTAACTGTTTTCTAATTCTGCTCTACTCCCAGGTTGAGCAAAACTTTTGCTTAGAAAAACTGAGGAGGTTCAAGGCTCCTGTTTTCAATACATACATGCTCACCAAACCCCCAGTTCAGCCCTTCCAAGATAATGCAGGCCAGTTTATTCTCCACTGCTGTCAGGCTGTAATTTAACAACCAGTCACGGATCAGGGCTATTTCAGAGGAAGAAGGTTTCCACAGGTACAGAGGCAGTTCTTTAAACAGATATAATGAAACCTTTGAGGAGAGAGAGCAAAAAAGTGCAAATCAGTACTGAGCACACAACAAAAATCAGCATTGTGCCCTTCTATCTGAAAGACTGGTATGACCAAAAAACTCCACAGACAGGTCTTCAACACATTAATTCACACCCAGCCATGTCTTGTCACACAATTTGGTATGGCCTCTAGGTTTAATTGCATGCCAGATTTAAATGACAGATATCAGCACTTACCATCCCCACTTTCTCAATGGTCTCTCTAATCCGATCCAGCAGTATAGAAATAATCTGTGTGTGGATGCTGGCAATGGCTCCCAAGAGCTCTCGACCCACTTTGGAAAAAGTCTCTCTTGTGGAAAGACTAACATAGGACACCTGAGAAGATGAGCAGGGAAAAATTACTGCTTCTGGCTGACCTCCACTGACACTGAAATAAAATGCCTTTTGGAAAATACAAAACACAATTTCTCTTAGTTAGAGACAAAGTTGATAAATGCCAATATGAAAAGTGAAACTGATTGCCCTAGAAGATCAGGAAAGTTCTATGTCACAGTGCCAAAAAACAAGTCCAAAACTAAACACAGGAATAACACAGTCACAGGCACTAAAAAAATACCACCAAAAACAACAGAAAACACACCACATAAGGAATTTCATAGCTACAAGTTAGGCCTGAATGTGAAAAATAAAACAAATATGATTTTGTTCATTTGTTTCATTCTGGCTTTGCCTACAGAAAAGCTGCTCTTTTTCCCAGAAAAAACAAGCACTTCAGGCTATTTTAACTCAGTACTTTTTTAAAGTAGTACATTTTTACTTCAATGGTAGAACAAACTGGAGAAGCCATGAAAGTTTCACCTCTTCCACTGTTACAAATAGAAAAAGCATTTTCATTCTTTTCCTGAAAGGACCAGTAACATTACTCACCTCATATATCTCCAAAACAATGATTTTGATAAAATCCTCATCAAGATCAGCCCGTTTGGTTTGTGCCATCTGAGCAAATGTGGTGAGAAGACAGATTTCTTCTGAGCAGTTCATTGACTGGAGATACTTCTCAAACTGTTCAAGGTGCTCTGGATCTAGAAAAAAAAATGACAAGTAAAAGAAATATGATAAAAGTGCAGTAGGAGACACACCTGCAGCATTTATATAGCAACTCACTCCAATCCCAGAGGAGAGATCTGTGGAGATCATTCTATGCCAGCTACAAATAAAAATTCTGCAAGTATCTAGCCCTGAGTCTTGATTATGCCCAAGAGCTATACGGAAAGGCCAGTTCTAGTTTCCCAAATACAATATAAAAAAAAAAATACTGAATGCACTTGTGTGTAATCTGTCTCTGAAAAGAGAGAACTGAAACTGCACAGGGGGAAAGCTAAGAGATGCTTTCATTCAAATTCAAGGCAGGTTTTCTCTTTAAACCCAAATGAGATGTTGCCAAATGCAAATAAATATTCCATTCCTCACAGTCTGGGACAATAGAAAGGTAAGGGTACAAAGGAACCTGTACAGGACTCAAAAATTTATTTTTTTTTTTTGCTACCTAACCCAAACAGGAATGTGCTCAGTGTGCTTGTGATCAAACACTTGCGCTTAGGTTACATTCTATTTTAAGGGCTTTCAAGAATTTTGCAACTGTACTTCAACCTGAGAAGGTCAGGCTTGTACAGGCAAAACAGCTCATGGAACAGCATGTTAGAGGATTGTGCAATTTAAGAAAACAGTTCCTTCCAAATAATAAGACAAACTACACTGCTGATAGATACACAAAATATACAGGGGGTGTCTCATCCATTCACCTCCCTTTTCTAGTGCTATTTTTTAACCTTATGGCAGAAGCTACAGACAACTGTGTTTCTTCTTGTACTTTGGGGTTTTTTTAAGGTAATGCAGAAGGACATTAAACACAACCACACCATCACTGTATCTAAAGGCACAGCAGAATGACTGATACTGAGGAGAAGGGGTCACCTGTGGACTCCACAGCAACCTCAAACATACACCAAGCCATAGCCTGGGACTGAAGGATGGGAATTGGGAATAAGGGAACAAGAGAGACTTCACCTAAATCCTGTCAGATCACAGTGGAGAAACAGCATCTTCACCATCCACTTGCTACTTGATCCTATTCCCTTCCCCTGATCACACAACAATTCAAGTTCAGGACACCTTAAAAATCAGTGACTCCTCAAATCTTGATACTGGCAGCAAGGAAACTGTGACCAGAAATAAAATCACAGTATCCTTGGATTAAAAGGGATCTTAAATACTATCTCGTTTTAAATCCCTGCCATGGGCAGGGATGCCACTCAGTAGAACAGCAACTATGCTTGCACCCCTATGGATTTGATGCCTAAAGCTTCCAAGGCTTGCTTCCATCAATCTCCAAGGCTTGCCTCCATCTGTAGATTCACCACTCAAGCTTAATTTGGGAAGAAAAATCACTAAAAAAGGTTCTCCCCAGGAGAATGTTAAAGTCATGGTCTTCCAGTGTATGAATTACTGTAAATTAAGTATTAATGCGTTAAGTATCTGTTAAAAGAAGATATTTCAGAAGATTAGATGGATTTCACTGGAAGAACTGTTGATATTCCCTGTCTAGACACGTGTGAAAAACAGTATTGTGCTGACATAACCCATTGAGGAGAATGAAGAGGATAAAGAAATCCTGCATCAGCACACCAGGGACTTTAAAACATAAAAGTTAGCTAGAAGCAAAACAATGACTGGAAATAATAATAATTTTTTTCTAAATCTGTGTTTGTTACTGCAACCCACAACACTACATTCTCTTTCAAATGCAGCAAAAGTTTTCTAGCAAAACCAGAAATAGAGACATCCTACTGAAATAGTGCAACTGTTACTGCTTTGGCTGGCAAGTGCTTATCAGATCAGCACTTCATTAAGCACACACAACTACAATCTCGGTATCTCTCCCCCACACTGTGTAAACTGCCTTAAATGTTAGCTGAGCTTGAACAGTCATGACACTCAGTAACTTCTCAGGATCACCATTTTCTCCTGCTTCTCCATCAAAAGACTTGGTGGTAGATGGGGTAACAGCTATCTGGGAGACCAGCCAGCTGAGAAGTAAAACTGACAAAAATGAGATTTGCTCTCCCTGAAGGCAGCAAAGAAGCTGTGAAACAGGCAGTTACTGCTTGTTTACCTGTCCCTCTGTCAATCAAGCCCTGAAATATTATCCATGAATGCAGCAGCAAAGGGACAGTAGCATTCCAGCTGGCCTCTAAATAGCTCTGCTATAGCTCAAGACACCACAGTCACTGTGGAGATCAACACAGGACACAGGTCAAGAGGAAATAAAAATAAAAGGTACCACTTCGGACAAGAAATGCATCAAATGAAGGCTTGAGATAAAGGAAACATAGTTGCGGCAGATAAGCCAATCTCCCACAATCTAAGTTACCAAAGCCAAAAGTAGCAAGTTTGGTGGGAAAAAAAGGACGACTCTAAAAATACGTTATTTATAGAACTATCAACAGCTCAATGGTCAACCAGTCATCAAAATAAAACACGAACAAACAAACAAACCTAATCAAAAAACTGCCACACCAACCCTAAGTGACACAGAATTCTGTATTTTAGAATTTAAACTTCACTGTCCAAGTACTACTGACGGACAAGATGGGAAGTGATATGAGATTATACAAGAGGTACCTCCTGCATGGCACTCTTGCAGCTCTGAGGCAGTCAGAGAGAAAACTAGGAGAGTAAATCTATCAATTGCTGTTAAAATGACAATTTGGGCAGACAGCTACTGGAAAACCATGAACTGCCCAAGGCCACTGGCGCAGTCATGCTCTCAAGGGTGTATTTAACAAAGCAACCTGCAAAGACTTAAACCCACAGCTGATGCAGCAGCAGCAGAATGGATTAGAATTGGTTCTGTGTGTGGGAATTTTACCTTTGAGTCTCTGCTTGTAGTCAGCAGGTTGCAGAGTAGAGCAGAGCTTTTCCAGGTGCTCATTGTCGGCACAGTGCATGACAAAGAAGAGCCTCCAAAGCATGTTGCTGGACAAAGTCCCATAAGGCATCTCAGACATGAACAGCCAGACTCCCAACCTGTTGGATTTGAAGAGGCTGTTAGGAACAGTTTCACCCTGATAAATCTCAACATTTGAAAAGGAGACATCTCTGGCCCACACCTCTGCTATGTAACAGAATGAGGAATGTGAGGATGTGTATTTGCACCTCAAATTCTGAGCTAACCTCATTCAGAACTGACCAAGACCTCAGAGCTTCTGTAAGATGCCCCAATTCATGGCATAATTCCTCCCCACCTTGATGTTACCAATGCACTGAAAAATTCTACTTATTTCAGTCTTGATTCAACTTTTAAGTATTTCATCCTATTCTACATCCTAGTTTCAATTATTCAACTCCCCCCAGACAAAGCAAATGAAGGGAAAACCCACCTTTTTGCCTTCAGAACATGTAGAACAGCTCTAAAAAACAGCTCATCAAACTCCAATTGCAATTTTTCCACAGAGTAGGGGTGCTCCACTGATCCATATTGTTTATTGCCACTAACATACTGTGCCCAGTGGTCACTCACATGACACAGTGTCATCCTACGCAGCAGAACAAACAAGACAAAGAAGGGTCATTAAGGCAACCAGATCAGAGTCTAGCCACAAGAGACATGTTCAATACTTTGCCCTCTGGCTTCCACAGGTTTCTATATAAATTACATCAGTCAAATTTCTGCGTTATCCTTCCTTGGTTTTGCAAGCAAACAAGGAATAATATTCTGTTATACCACATTAGTTTGTGTGTGACCTTTGGAGCCTTCAGGTAACTGTACAGGAGGAAATGGCAGTATATGCAGAAAGCTTACTCAGGAATAATTACATTGAGAAAGTTACTGCCTACATTGAACACAAAGTAAAACACGGATTTTGTGTCTGACTGAACTGTATTCCCTCTTAAGAACACACTTACAGAAAACATATAGTGGATACGAGAGATTTAAAAATAAAGAGCAACTTTCAGGCTTCAATTACATTTACTTACTGCAACAGTATGACAATTTGCAGAGAGCAAATTAAAAACACCAAAACAATGCTAGGTAATAAAGCAGTAACACTGGTTACAGAGAGGGGAAATTCAAGGAACTGTTTGTTGTGTTTCAGTGACTACCCAAGACAAGCCTAACCACATCATTGATGAAAGTCAGCCTGGTGTTCCTCAGCTCCCCTGGCTCCTTCGTAACCACAGCACTCAGACATCGTAATTCCCCATTTCAGATTCCTAGACTGGCTAACCCTGAACTGACCAACTGTCAGTGTAAAAACCTACCCAAGAATTGTTTGGGTGAGGTTTTGTTTTTTTGGTTGCTTATTGGTTGACTCTGGGGCTTTTTTTTAGCAGCTCTGAATACTAAATATATGTATAAAACAGTTACAATCACACCACAGAGAAAAAAAATCTCTTACTTGATGAGCTGACCAATTCTCTTCACAAACTGTCGGTACCGTGCTCTGTTAAATGTTTCTAACCCCACAGACAGAAGTTCCACTAAGGAGTTTGCAAAGGCAAAAATCTTCATCATCTCCTGAGGAGATGTTTTTTCAGGAAAATATGCACCTAAAATGAAGACACAAAAATACGAGGAAAAAAAAAGAAAAAGTGTGAATTCTGAATTTTTAAGTAACTTAACAAGCACTCAAAGCAACAATTCACCATATAGTGAACTGAAATGTATGCTTTATGAAATGAACAATAAATGCCTGCTAAGTATGAAAGTACAAATAAACTATGTAGGTAATAGGACCTCTAGCAAGCAATTATCTTCATGTACTTGTCCACAGATTTTGAAGAAAAAAAAAAAAACCACACAGAAAAATCACAGTAACATTACAACTAAGAGGCAAGGGGGGGGGAAATAGTTCTGAAAGCACTTTTGGGAGTTAGCTGACAATCAAATCTAAGGGAACTAAGGGAAAAGACTCTTAATGTTTTGCATGCATATTGGTATGAGGTTTTTTTTTATCCTATACACATGGCATATACTTCCATCTCATCTCTCTAGCCTGTGAGCTGTTGCAGAGTTTCATTACTGCTCCTCTCAGAGCTTCATACTGCAGTAGCACTCTTGGCAGTCGTAGTCTTTAAAATAATTAGCATAAGCAAAATGAAGAATAACTCTTTAGCAACCGATTTACCTCCAGACTTAAACCCAAGGAATTGCTGAAAGAGCTCATGAAATGGGAACTGGGACAACAGAGCAATCAAGTCATCTTCCAAAAGCAGAATCCAGCTTGTTTCAGGATCCTCATCCTATAGACAAATACACGTGCTGTCAGTAGCTTTACCATAAAATCCAATAGTAAAGGGTTTCACTATTGCACTAGTTACAGTTTTGTAAGCAGTAACTGAAATATTTGAGCTCTGTTAACACTCACTACTGGAACCTCCAGTCTCTACAGTTATACCACAGAGATTAAAGGAGAGTAAAACAGAAGTAAATTTTAAATCATGCTTTCTAACTTAACAAGTCAGCTTTTCTTCATCCATTTCACAAAGACCAAAAAGCTTGAACAGAAGCATAAAGGGGAAAAAAACAGAAACAAAAAGTCATCTGCTGTACCTCCTCTCCTCCTTCATCTACCAGAGTCCAGTTCCCAGATTCCTTCCCAGACGAAGAGGAACTTTTCCTTTCACTTGGTTTCATATGGCACATGAAGTCCACACGATTTCTGGTTTACAGTGAAAAATCAAGTGCAAAAGATTAGAAAATTTAAAATTCTGAATTAAGTCATCTTTCAGTTAGGGGAAGATATTAAAAAAACCAGATGCAAGAGGAAGAAATTAGCAAGTAAAGCAGAAAGCTGCCTGGCAGGAAGGGCCTTGGGGATGCTGGTGCCAGCGGCCAGACACGAGCTCAGGGGTGCCCAGGTGGGCAAGAGGCCAATGGCCCCTGGGCTGTCCCAGCCATGGTGTGGCCACAGCCCCAGGGCAGTGCCCGTCCCTGTGCTGGCTCTGCTGGGGCACCTCCAGCCCTGGGGACAGCTCTGGGCCCCTCAGGACAAGAGACATTGAGGGGCTGGAGCACGTCCAGGGAAGGGAACAGAGCTGGGGAAGGGGCTGGAGCACCAGGAGCAGCTGAGGGAGCTGGGAAAGGGCTCAGCCTGGAGCAAAGGAGGCTCAGGGGGGACCTTGTGGCTCTGCACAGCTCCTGACAGGAGGGGGCAGCTGGGAGGGTCGGGCTCTGCTCCCAAATTACAAGTGATAGGACAAAAAATGGCCTCAAGTTGCACTAGGGAAGATTTAGATAGGCTATTAGGGACATTTTTTTCATGGAAATGTGGTCAGGCACTGGAACAGACTGTCCAGGGCAGTGGCATGGAGTCACCGTCTCTGGAAGTGCTCAGAAGGCTTGTGGATGTGGCACCAGAGGACATGGTTCAGCAGTGAACACAGTGGTGCTGGGTTAATGGCTGGACTCAGCTATCTTAAAGGTCTTTTCCAACCTAAACAATCCTGTGATTGTAAATTACTCTAGGATAACCTGGTTCCTGACATGCAGGAGCTGTAACAGACAAGCCTCAGCTCTTTTGGCAGTAAGAGCAGACACCATGGAAGTTCTGGTATCAACATTGAGAGCATCATCCCAAACACTTCAAGCTAGCCCTTGTTCCAGACAAGCATCAAAAGGCACTGGCAATACACATTCCCTCAGGATACACTGGTTTCCCCAGACAGTTCTAAAAAGGAAATGTGAAAATAAAACCCTTTAAAATAACAGTTTTCAATAAACAAGACTCCCACTTAACTCACAGCCAGACTATCGAAAACCCTAAATACCAGCAGCTTGATTCTTTGACCTTAACACTGGGGCAGGGGCAGAGGCAAGCTACCTATTTTATCCAGAGAATATAAAAGCTTTCACTAATGACTAATTTCATTAACAAGCTTCTCCAAGCACCACATTCCTTCTGGATTATAAAAACTTTAAAAAAAATTAAAAGGGATAACAAAAAAAGGATGGAAAATAAATCAAGAAGTCCAACCAGTGTATACACCAGCTTAACACCTGTACTCAGGAGATTCTATTGCAGAGACAGCACAAAAAAAACAGGCCATGGTGCAAAACAAGATATATTTCAGAAGCCACAGAAACAAAACCGGTGGGTCTGTCAGTCCTCACAAGCTATTCCACAGCTGAAAGCAAGCTGCATCATACTGTGTAGAGCACAAGGATGCACTGCCAAGGCTGAATTTCAAGATGAATGAATAAAAAGAGTTTGAATTAAACTATGTATCTATTTGGGCACACTTTTATGACTTCATCTGCAATGAATTTGCAGAGTTTTACAAGTAGATGGTGTGTCATGTTTTCTACTCTTAAATAATTAGAACATATTTATAATATAAATAACAGAACATATTTATAAAATCATGTTCATACTTACTTGACAGGAGACATAAGCAAGGCAAGAGATTGCATGAAATGAAAGACACCTGATGGGTTATCCAAGACTTTGATCTGAAATTAAATGCAAAAATCTGAGTCAATCTAAATAAGCAAAACAAAGGGCAAATTAGTCATAGCACAGAAATTCACATTTCTCATTAGCTTTTTGTAAAGACTAAAAAATCCATAAAAGACAGCACCCACACCCTGGAGAAAGTACTGCCATGGCAAAATACTGTGACTTGGCCAAAAGAATTACTTATAAAAATTAAAGGCAGGGATAAAAAACCCACATCAAAAGCTTCACAAGAAAGGACAACCTCTCTCTTTGTTCCCATGTATGTCTGAGCAGCAGGGGGAATTCAGACACTGAGCACAGGGGAAGTTGAAATCTGACCACGTTAGGCTGATTGGACTCAATGATATTAAGGGTCTTTCCCAACCTAAATTATTCTGTTCTACACTTTTATTTAATTGTTTGCTCTTCCTTTTGGTGTAACTGAAGTCCTTTTGATGCTTTCATTATTTCTAGCTTTTTACTCTTCATGTGTCTGTAACTTGCTGTAGTTCTGTGCTTCTTACAAAGTGCTGAAGTCCTCTGTTCCCAGCACCTTTAGCAAAACAAGGCTCTCTGAATACAGATTCATGGACATATTCGTTGCCCTAGAGCCCAAAAATACGTAAACTACTGTGGTATAGAGGGATCGTGCCCAGGGTGGTTAACATCATCACCTGAGAGTGTGATTGGTGAATTAAGGGCCAATATGCTAATGGGACAGAACTTATAAAAGGTGAAGGGCTCCTGACCAGTCATCCATTTTGGGTGTATTTCCCGATGGGGGACTTTGCTTGCCCGAATGTACCTTCAAGGCCTTTGCAGGCCTGGAATAAATCTGTCTGCTTTTATACTCCTAATTTGGCTTGGCCTCTGTTTCAGGTAGCCTGTGTTTCAGGCATCACTTCTCCTCCAGCTCGATTTCCAACATTTTCTCCTCCTGAAGGACCACGTTCTTTGAAAGAACTCCCTGCCTTTGCATATCTGCAGTCCCTCAGACCTAGACAAAGTGAACCCTTTTCTTTGTCCCTAAACTTTCCAGAGAAACCAGTCCCATTTCAATGCATTAAGATACAAAAAATCTGCTCCTCCTCATCCCCTACACATCACAGAGCTGACTCCAATCTCACTTGTCTCATATACAGCTGCTTCAAGTCTAAATATACCTTCCAGTTTTCAGAGAACACTACCAAAACCTGGTACATGAGACCTTGTGAGGCACATGGCAAGCCCCTGATTCCCTTTCACAGAATCTCTCCAGTCAAGAGTGAACCGTGTTCCCCTGTTAACCTGCACATGGTTGTGCTAACATGGATAAATGCATTCCCACACAAACCCCTTATTGTCACTATGATCCCACACACCTGGAGATGCAGTGTGGGTCATGAGGGATTAAGCAGGCACAGGATACTATCCTACCCACACCTCTCCCACTCCAACTTGCTGACAATAAAGAATTAAACATTCACACCTGAATGAATGGACAAGCCCACTCACTGATCCCAGCTGGACACCGAAGGATGTGGTTGAAGAGGAAGAGGTGGTCACCTGGACAGCCAATTCTCTGCAGCACAGAGACCTAAAAAGAAGTATATTGAAATCAAGTAACAAATTTCAAAGTTCATTTCCTTATAGTCTTGCTAACTAGAGTAGTATTGTTCCTTTCTTTTCTCACACTTTCTAATAAACCTCAATTTTCAGAGAATGTTACAGGAGAACAATATTTTAAATCTGCTTGCTTGGCTTATGAGCCAAAAACTGTTTTCTTTGGTGTAAAGTAATTTTTTTTCTACCACTGTATTAAAATCTAATTTATTTAGAAATTGGCAAGAACAGAAGTTTGAAAAACACGACAAGTCTGAACAGTTCTAATTTTAAAATAAGTAAAAGCATTATGAGTATTATCAAGTTCACGGAGCAGTGCTGGCTGCTCAGGTGCCAGTCCCCACTAATGCTGCTTGAATTTATCAGACAAGGAAATAAATTCTAAAGATCTGCTAAGAGATTCTGTTCCTCAAGCAGAACAAACCCCACCAAAAAAACCACTGCCCATGGAACAGTGAGAGAAACAATAACACTTTCAGAAATTATTCCCAAATTCATCCCATGTATTGGATCAGATATGGTCTACTCCCTCACCAGTCTTTGCAGCCACATGAGAAGGTCACTGTGAAACTGAGGATCTTCAATAACCCTGCGAGTGAAGCTGAAAAGGACACTGATACATTCCTTCAAGTGGCTCAAGTCTGAAGACAAATTTTCTGACTGCTTTGAAACTGTAAATCAAAAACAAAAGTAAGGAATCTTTGACAAGAAGTAGCAGCATGAACAGTGGGTTTGGGGCTGCATAAAAAATTGCTCTCTGTATCTGGAGACACCAAGATATTTCAACACAGCTGCTTGCTAAATCTGTCAGAGGAGAATACTTAGAGTACTTTATTTAATCTTATAATTAAGCTCTGGACACTACTTATAGGAAGAATATACTCTGGTTACTCTCAGAAGAGGCCTTCCCCCAACATCAACTTTTTAAGAACTACCATTTACTATGCATATAAACTATCTGGGAGTGCAAAGGGATGAGCACTAGGAAAGAAAAATATCTGGGGCAGGAGGAGGAGAAATAATTTAGCTAAGAGATTACATTGACACATGTAGGATGAAAACCCCAAAGATAATTCTAAGTACTTGAGTTTAAGATTTCAAATGGCCATTCAAGAGGAAGAAAAGCTGGAAAAATATCCAGCTCATTTTAGAACTGGGAGAAGAACTGTATTAGATGTTAGACAATAAAAGATTGGGAGTTTGGGTGTCCCATCCACATGCTGTTTCTGTAGAGGAACCAGTGTCAGTCTGCAGCTCAGACAACAGAAGTCACCCCTACATTCAGCTTTCACTGCCCAGGTGATTAAGTTAACTGAATTAGAGACTTTCCTGTCAGAAAACAGTTTCACTGATCCCTACATAAGATCCACAGTTTTATGTATCAGAGGAGAAACATTCCAGTATACAAATTCCACAAGATTCCAAAACTGCAGCAGCACAAGGTGCTTGGCACCCTGACCAGGACTGGGAGCAGTCCAGACCAGCAACACACCTTGTTCTTGCTGCTGCAGGGCCACAGATCTCAACAGGGACGAGCTGCTGAGCAACCTGTAAACATAGGACTCCACTTGCAAGCGGGACAGCACTGAAGTGTAGGAGTGCAGGGCCAGGATCTGGTGCACATGCTCTGCTTTGGCCTCAAACAGCTTCTTCAGCTCCCCCAGCACGCTGTCATTCAGCTCCACTGTCTGGTAGCGGTGGTGACCCGTCACTTTGCACTGATCTGCACACACACCCTGCAAAGAGAGCAAATATTTTATGTCAGCACTTCTGACATTTTGCTGGGTCACTCTAACAGAAATCAATCATGATATAACCCTCTCCTAAATAGATACCAAAGTTTTCACAAAAGGGGACATTTCATAAATGGAAAATACGAACATTTGGCAACATCCTATGTGCTTTTTAGAGCTGCTGATTACTTAAGATTCATATCCTTGACTTTTGAAGAAAAAATATTTTATAACCCTCAGTAACTCAGATTTAGAAACAGCCAGAAGTTACTTGTCTGCAGGACTGAGAGATGTGAACAAAACCAGATATCTCACTCCCAGCAAGTGCACCTGTTTTTTAGTTTACAGATTACCATAAATATTTTGCATCTGCTATTTTAAAGCTAAAACATGCACTGGAACAAGATAAATATTTCCCAAACTCACAGGACTCATAATTTGCAGCAATGCTCCACCATATGTTTAAAATTTTCAAAAATTACCTGCGTCCTAACCTGTTCCCAGAATGAAATTAATAGCTGAGGCCAGTCTTCCTCTGCCCTGTCTCTAATTCTTCAGCACAAGAAAAATACAATAAATAACATTCTTGTTATTGTTTTAATAAATAACATTCCTGTTAATCTTTTATGCAACCAGGAAACATTCTTCAGAAGCAGCACTTTGAAAGCTTAGCTTGAAAGCATCCCTGTGTTTCCTAAACCAGTAGAGTAAGAATTTTATATTGGTATAAAGACAATTATTCTCGGCATACAATAAATATTTACTGAATTGGGATGAAATAAAGCAAGTAGCAAGCTCAGACAACTCTATGATGGCTTTGGCGGATGCAAGAGTGAAGCCAAAATTGCTTTCAGTGTAGAAAAGTAATCACTGGAAAACTGAGAGTCCAGTGAAGCTCAGTATTATTTCCCAGGAAGATCTGTTCAATTCCTCCAGTCTGATTAACTGCACCCACAGAGACAGTAAAATCTACCACATGTATAGGTGGTCAGCATCCTTGGACATTTTCATGATGTGTGGGCTATGAACAACATCAGAACAATTTCATTCACTTCCACTGTAATGCTGAGCTCTGAAAACAAGTGTCACAGAAGGAGTCTCAGGGAAAACTTTTCTGATGAGTGCCCCAAAGAGCTCCCTAAACCCCTCTGATTTGCAGAAAAAATGTTACAAACTACCATGATCATTCTGGAAATAGGTAAAACCACAGCCACGCCTATAAACAAGTCACTGCAAGTGGATGGATCTAACACTCCCTTTGGGCTATGGGGTTGCTCCCGAGTAGGACTCAAGCTCCCCTGCAGCTGCCACTGACAGCGGGAATGACATCAATGGAAACTGTCCCTACAGTTGGCAGCAGGCCAGATGGGACATCACAGCTACAGTCACTCCACCACGTGTCTCCCATGTCTGTTATGAGTGCTGTGGTACAAACTTCACCTGACACCACAGGCAGAACTGCATGTACACATCTCATCCTTTCTGACCCCAAAAGAGATCCCCCACACACATCCCACTACCCTGCACACATCAGAGGTTGAAAATCAAACAGCAAACTGTCTTAAGCGTCAAGATGATGATATCCTGAAGTACTGAGGGTTAGTGGAGAGACAGAAAGCAAAGGCAATAATCTATGGACACAGAACTGTTAAAGCAAGTCCAGAGGAGGCCAAGAAGTTGGCAAGAGGACAGGAGCACCTTCCCTATGAAGACAGGCTGAGAAAGTTGGGGCTGTTCAGTCTAAAGAGACAGAGCATGGACACCTCACAGCACCTTCCAGGATGTGAAGGGGGCCTACAGGGAAGCTGGGCAGGGACTCTTCATCAGGAACTGCAGTGACAGAACAAGGACAAAAGGGGTTAAATTTAAAGAGGGGCAATTTAGGTTAGATATTAAGAAAAAAATCTTTAGTGTGTGTGTGTGGTGAGACACTGGCACAGGTTGCCCAGGAAGGCTGCCCCAGACCTGGCAGTGCTCAAAACCAGGTTGGATAAAGCCTTGAGTAACTGGGTCTAGTGGGAGGTGTCCCTACCCATAGCAGGCAGGGCTGGGATTAGGTGATTTTTAAAGTCCTCTCCAATCCTGAACATTCCATGATTCTTTTAAAACAAAACAGCTTAAATACAATAAACTTGGCAGCAAGTACAATTAATTTCTGAACAGTTTGGGTTCAAAAGGAGCTTCAGCAACAGCACCTGCACAGTCTTCTGTTGTTCCTTAAAAGTCCATAATCTCCCCTTCACATTTTGGCAATCCGTTGTCATGGCATGCAGCTCTGCCTCAGCCAACAGCAGCTGCTTTCTGCAGCGCATGTAGTTCAGGAGCAGCTCGTAGAACTCATGCCTGTCCTGGTGAGCCACACTCTCGAATTCCTCGGCATAGGAGTCCACGTTCTCCAGCCATGAACAGGGCTCAAAGATTTTCAACTGCTCCCTCGTGAACGGCACCAGCTCTGGCTCAGAGGGGAGTTCTGGGTACAGCCTCTCGTGGTGCAGCAGAGGTTTTACTGCCATGATGGTGGGTCTCTCATAGGACAGCTCCGAGGACAGGTCTGGATAAACTGACCTGAATCCCGGCCGCAGGAGATGTGACTTGGATTTCTCAGAGAGCTGTGATGTGCTGAGAGGAAGCTTTTCTGAAGAGCAGGCGAGAGGCTTTCTAACATCTTGTAGGTTTTGAGCTCCTCTGTCCCGTACAAAGCCCAGCACTGTCTGAGGGCCAGCAGCACTGGACTGCAAGGTATTACTCAATAAATCAGAATTTCTTGATCCACTAGCAACTACTTCCACCAGGCTCTGAGGTTTGTCCAACTTGTTTTTCTCAGGTTTCTCAACATCCCCCACACATTCCTGTTGGGAAGGATCAGCTCTGATCTCTTCTGCATCTTTAGGAGGCTCCAAAGTCACTGCCAGAGCCCCTTCATTTCCTGAAGATAAATGACTCTGGGGGATGTCAGACACATCATTTATAGTTTTCCTATTTTGTACTTCATCTCTGAGCTGAATTTCTGTAAATTCTCCAGGCTGTTCCACTTGCACTCTCCTGGCTTGAGAAGACCCTTCTGCCACAGGAGGCAGGAAGACATCATCAGGCTCTCGTATCTGGGACTCCTCACTACTTTTTTTCTTTTTTTCCTAAGAACACAAAAAATTAACAGTGTCACTGCCAAGTGAATCTGTCCATCTTGCATCCCAAATCTCACCAACAGTAGTATTTGTCAGCATTATGACTCCAAAAGTCCTTTTTAACATGTTAATTTTCACAATAGTAAAGAGAAAAACAAACATACCAAATAAATCTTTGTTCTTTATCTGCCCTCTGAAGACTGTCTACTAGTATGTATTTTCTTAGTCTGCTCTTGCACAAGGCTTCAACATTTCTAAGTAAAAATCTATAAATATCACAGGACATACTGTTTCATTAACACAGAAAATAATCAACATAACAGGACCCTGACACCTAAGAAGAGTCACTCAATTTCACTATATTGCCAAAAAAAAAAAAAAGTTACTCCGTGATCCAGATCCATCTTAATTTTTACAGAACATTTTAGTGACTGGAAAAATATTTTCAAAAAAGTAATTTCAGAACAAAGCAAGTCTGGAATGCAACCCCTAGCTACATTCTAAAACCATCATGACATCTGTGCAATTATTGAAATACCTATTTTCAGCAGGCAATACACACTAGAAATGTAGGAGAATTTAACAATGACATTAAAATTGTAAATCAATTTAAAATTACAATAAGTTTGAGGGTAAATAATTTCCATAAACCTAATCCAAGGTGTAGATCAGCCTCCTTCCCACAGCACAGCACATGAAATGAAAAAAGATTTTGACAATCTGTAAATCATTTGCCAGCTTGTAAAACAAAAATATTGGCAAAGTGATTAGCCAGTCTTTAAATTGTGTAGACGAAGTAGTTTATTAGGAGCAAAACTGAGGAGTTAGGTCACAGTGCTCCAGTTTTGGATGACCCAAATAATGTAACAATGAACACAGGTGAAATGAGTACAAGCTTTTAATATGGGGAAGTAATAAGAAGGAAAAGACAACACTTTCAGAAAATTGCTCCAGTATCATATGTATTTTTACTGAACACCTAAATGTGTTTGCCTTTAAAGAAAGCATAAATGAAAACATCTCAATCAAGGCACTAGCTCATCTTGATCTCTAGACTAATTTTACTCTGAACATATTGTCGCAACTCCTTTACAAAAAAAGGAATTGCTCTGGCTTTGCTTTCCTACTGTTTCCTGGTGTATTAAAACCTGTGAACACTTCTGATCACAAAACAGCTCTGACTCACTGGCTAAAGCTGCAGGTGAGAGGTTAAAAATACATCAGTGCAATTCTTAGCCAGGACTTGTCATAATAAACATCTCCTGACAATGACCTCAAAGTCAATAATTTCCACAGGATACTGTATCATTAAATCACATTTATATAGTGTATTGATCCACAAACTTCACAAACGCAAGCTGGTCTGTTCCCCTCTACAATCTCAATGCTTCCTCTTGCAGTCCTCATTCAGAATAAACTCCCTTTATCTCTCAGTATTAGCCTGTACCTTTGCCAGACACAGATGTTTTTAAAATTAACGAAGTACCTTTCATGTCTCACTTTCCTAGGCAAAAAAAAGACATCACCATTAAAATGGATTTCATCTGAGAAAGAATGAGAGAAATCAGGTTCTGAACCAACGTGGAAGCAAAATCTGCTTAACCTACATATCAAACAATTCCAGAATGGTTTGGGATGGAAGGTATCATAAAGACCATCCCTATTCCAGCCCTTGCCATGTGCAGGAACCCCTTCCACTAAATCAGGTTGCTCTAAGCCCCATCCCCCGTGGCCATGGACACTCCCAGAGGTGGGGGGGTGGCACCTGTTCATTACCCTTGCCCCATGCCTGACCACTCTCCTCTCCCTGCACACCATGAGTGACACCCAAACTCTAAGGACACCCAAAACCTTTCAGGAAATATCTCTGGAGTAACTTGAGTGCCACCCACAGAAACAGACAGACATGGGGGCTCCTCTTCACCAGTTCCAGATGCACTGGCTTTGCCACCTCACTGTGTTTGAATCAGTCTGGTGCTGCTGGTGTTTAACTTTGGGGCTACTATAGTCAGAGGGCCCTGGGCTCCATTCCACCACTTGGCAGCTCTGCAGCTGAGCCAGCCTTTCTCTCAGCTCACAAGAATTCCAGCTTTTCAAAGGATTACAGCTTTTTCTGTGGCATAGGAATGGAAAAGTCCTTAATGTGACTGACCCACAAATTGCATCCTCAGGCACACCCGGGTGTTAACAGAGGTGAGCACAGTAATAGCAACAGAAATATCAGAAATGGGTCATGTGTAGCACTGGAGAATTCAGGGTTCTCTCATGTGACACCTCCAGTGAATTGTTTCACAGTGAATTCCACCTGGAAGGGATAGCTAAATACTGGAGTCACCACACACATGTCCTTAATGAAGGACCACTATCATCCATGACTCACCACCTTCCTGCAGGGAACCAATTCTCTTAGGCAGCAGTCTGAAGGTATGACTGCCTTGCACATGCCAGGGGGCTGAATCAAAACCGAAACAATGACACAGTAACTCTTCTGGGATTGCTTTTCTCCGCAATCTTTACTTGCATTCAATTCCAGAAGCACACCCACACCTGACACTTAGATTTAACCCTTGTTTTACAAAACACTGGTCAATTAATTCAGTGTTTTCAAAGAGCTTTGACAGTCATTATTTCAGTGTTCTTGCTCTAAGCAGTTGTCCACAGGGACAACAAGAAAGAGGTTAAGAAACCAACGGAAACATCTCCATTTTGTGAAGTATTTCAGATCATTCCCACAAACATCTGGCATTCTGTGTAAAGAAAATAAAGCCTTCAGAAAGCTGCCAGTACTAATATCATGAGCAAGGAACACACACAAAACAGGATTAAAACCTAGGAAGAATGATACTTAAAAACTGCAGCACCAGCTTATGAAGAAGCAGCACCATCATGTGTTACATGTGGCCTCATGCTCTCAACACTTCAAAGCCAAGCCTATACAAGATGTAGTATCACAGAATCACAGAATGGTTTGGTTTGAAGGGAACTTAAAAACCATCTCATTCCAATTCCCTGCCATGGGCAGGGACAACTTCCACTAGACCAGACTGCTCCAAGCCCTGTCCAAGCTGGCCTTGGACATTTCCAGGGATCAAGGGGCAGCCACAGCTGCTCTGGACAACCTGTGCCAGGGCCTCACCACTCTCAAAGCCAAAAATTTCTTCCCAATATCCCATCTGACCCTGCCCTCTGGCAGTGGGAAGCCATTCCCTGTGTCCTGTCCCTCCATGCCTTGTCCCCAGTCCCTCTGCAGCTCTCCTGGAGCCCCTTTGGGCACTGCCAAGGGCTCTGAGCTCTCCCTGGAGCCTTCTCTTGTCCAGGTGTGCACCCCCAGCTCTGTCAGTAGGACTGACACCCCACACTACACTAAAATACTGTAAATGGAAGTAAGTTCCACTGCTGCACATTCCCCCAGCTCTCCCACAGGACACGGCACCCCTGAAGAAGCCGCAAAACAATATAATAAAAACCTTGTTTACATCCTGCTACACAAGGCCTATCACAACCCCAACCCGCCCGGCAAACACGACAAATCCATGCACAAGGAGTGCCGAACAGCAGGACGCAGCTAGAATCTTTCTATAAAACACCAAAAAAAAAAAAAAAAGCCAACACACAACCCACAA
>VZTX01022992.1:19699-40657 GCA_013400915.1 Pardalotus punctatus | reverse complement strand
GGTGAGGTCAGCAGAGGCTTTCCAGCTTCCGTATCTGCAAAGCCCTTGCTGTGGAGCGTGTGGATCTGAGAGCTGAGCTGTGTTGGGAGAGCAGGACTGAGCACTGTGGAGTGGGTGTGGACCCTGCCCAGGCTCACCTCCTGAAGGACAGCACTGGAACAGCTCTGCTGGCCCAAGCTCTGCCTTCAGTGTAGCAGTAAGCCCAGGTGGCTCTCTTTTGCCCACCTGCATTGTGGTGCTGGTGTCACAGGGGTGTTGGGTGCTGCAGGGTTGACCCTGCAGGATGGCTCTGGGCCACTGGCAGCCTTCATTTTGGCAAAGGCATTGCTTTCATGCGCTGAGCGCTGCTCGTGCTCCCAGTGCTTAGAGTCTGAAAAGCTGAGACCAGGTCTCCTTCTGGTCATCTACCATCCTCCCATCCACTTCTCATTTGCCTGGTGCAATTCCATGTCTGCTTGTGGAATTGTTCCTAGAGGTCCCGGGAAGGTGTCCACACACACATTGCCATGCATCCAGCCCTATGTCAAATGAGTAGATATTGTGGTTACTTGGAAGGATTGGCCCTTCCTAAATTGTCTTACTCTCCTGGTAGCTGCTCCTCAACTAAAATTTCCTTGGGTAAGCCTGGAAATGAGGGATTTTCTCAAGGGACTTCACGTGTCTCAGGCTCTTGCTCAGTTATCCTCCAGGCTCTTGTGCTTGCACTGTAAGATGTTGCAGTGTTCCTGTTTGGGGGTGTTCAGAGAAGAGCTGTCACTGCTCTGCTCCTGGCTGCTGCAGTGACACAGGTCCCCTTGGGGCTGCAAAGGGCACTTGTGGCCTAAAAGTATAATAATTATTTAAAAGTCTGAGATCTGCAGTGAACAAGATGCGATGACATTCCCATGACTTCCAGAAGCATCCAGGACATTGAAAGTGCTTCTAGTTTTGTTTTGCGCTGTTACTTTGCCTTGGTATTGTAGAGAATTCAGTTTGTCATACCAAGAATTGTTTGGACAGGAAGAGAGGAGTCCAGATTAATCAGAAATTAGTGATTAGTAGCACTGTGGTGTGTCCAGGAGGTGTGGTAGGGCTCAGCAGTGGATAGGCTCAGAATCACAGAGTGCTTTGGGTTGGAAGGGACCTTCAAAGATCATCCAGTTCCACCTCCCTGCCATGGGCAGGGACACTTTAATCTAGACCGGTGGACCACTTGCTCCAAGCCCTGCCCAATCTGCCCTTGAACACTTCCAGCGATGGGGCAGCCACAACTTCTCTGGGCAACCTTTGCCAGCCTCTCGCCACCCTCATAGTCTGACATTTCTTCCCCATGTCCAATCTGACCCCACTACCCCTTGTCCCAGCCTTTGGACCATTTTAGTGGCCAGCTCTCAACCTGCTCTGCCAGGTTGTTGTCTGGGCTAGCAGCCTCACCCTCACCCTCCTGTGTTCCTTGAACCCACAGAGAACCTGCTCATTAATGCAAAGGCTATTTTGAACCCAGGGCTGTGAATTTATTAATTTGGAAATCCAGAAATAAGTTCCCATGAGGCAAGGGAGGATGATGCAGCCAAAGGGCACTAAAATGTAGTTTGTGAGAGGCTGGTTTTGGGATGTGCTCATTGGGGTTTGCTGCTTAACATGGCAAGGAGCGAGACCTGGGATGGCCATCAGGGCAAGATGTTGCCCTCTGCAG
Organism: Pardalotus punctatus; assembly: GCA_013400915.1. Classification (NCBI taxonomy): domain Eukaryota; kingdom Metazoa; phylum Chordata; class Aves; order Passeriformes; family Pardalotidae; genus Pardalotus; species Pardalotus punctatus. The sequence continues at coordinate 38,982 of VZTX01022992.1, read as the reverse complement.
GGATTTGGGATGCTGCTTGTCCCTTCTGGAACAGCACCTTGCTTATTTCTTAGTGATCTCTAAGTACTTTAGCATTACGTGAAACCTTCACTGCAAGATGATGGGAAATGTTCCTCCAGGAAACAGGAGAAAGTCGCAGACTTCTCATCCTTGTCTGGAGGCACATGTGCTGTGCAGCTTGGTTTGGTGTGTGTGTAGTATCTCCTTCAGAGATACAAACTCCTTAAACACCACCAGCAAGTCCCTCCTAGAGCTGGAGGACTTTGGGGTGGGGCTTTAGACTGGGACAGAGCTGGACTGGTAGTCTAGGAGGTGAATGGGCAATAATTGGCATTGTTGTTGGAGCACTGAGTGGAGGGATCGATGGAGAGATGTGTAGTGACTGCTGTTGAGTAGCTGCTTTCTCAGGGTCAGTGATAGAAGAGAGGGACTCTATGGCTACAGTCCCCCTGGAATCTGCTTCTTAAATGGCTGTGCTTAGGCAGAGGCATGCCCTTGGTACTCTTTGTTTGCAGGAGAAGGTGAGGTCCAGGTGTCTGTGTGAGACCTGGATTTACCCACCTGCCTGGCTGTGGAGGTGCAGGATCCATGTCTCGTGGAAGGGCTCATCCGTCTCTTCCTGCTGATCCCTCTTCTGGCTGCACAGACTGTTCTTGGATCTGCCTCGCCACTGCTGCCTGGGCTTATTTTGGAGCCCAGTGGGCGGGCAGCTGGCTGGCTTTGCCACCGAGCCAATGAAGCCTGTGGCTCCAGCAGGCTCGGATCCAGCTGCGGGGGCACCGGGAAGGTCTCCCCACCCAGCTAGGCAGCATCATGGTGGGACTGGGGTTGGCTTGGAGACGCTGAGGGGCTGTGTTCCTCCTTGGGTCAGGGCCATCACTGTGCTACTCCAGACTTGAGTCACAGCTCCTGGTAAACCCATTCCTGAAATCCCTCCCAGTGAGTGCTGTGACCATTGTTGCTTCTGGTGCTGGAAGCAGGTGCTCCTCCTTGGTCCAGGCCACATCTCAAAGGAGGTGGCTTCGGGTGGTATTCCAGACAGTAAGGACTGAAATCACATTTGTTTTTTTCCTGGAGTGGCCAGGAAGGGCTTCTCTGTCTTTCCTCTTCTCTGAGCATCACATCCCTCCAGCGGCCATGCTCCATGGCTCTCTAGCACTGTGTTATGTAACAAAGGCTGTTGGCTCAATGAATTGCCTCTGGGAACGTAAATCCTCAAATCCCAAGTGGTGTCGCTCAGCCTTGTCAGCTCAGCCCATATCCACAGGCTTCAAGAGACCCAATAAGTATTTCAGACCTGGAAGTAGGTATATTACAGCTGCGCCAGGACAGAAGAGGAGGTCGACTTCCATGGACTCTTGACCTCCAGCTTCATAATTTTGGCTGTTCAGGCTCAGGGTGGTGGCATTGGACACCAGGGTGCAGGGCCTGGGTGACTTTGTTCAGTCTCTCTGGCTTCTGGGAGTTCCTTGGCCTCTATTATTCCTAGCAGACCGTTTTCTGGTGGAGAGATGTGTCAGGTGGGTAAGGAGACAAGCTGTAGCTGCTCACCTCTGTCTGATGCTGTTGAGGTTGCACTGGCCCATGCCAGAAAGACAATTTTGGAGCTGTCTGGGTGCCGAGGTGGTGGCTGGACCACTCTGAGCTGGCTCCTTGCTCTCCTGTAAGCACAACCTCAGCTCTCAGCAAGTCCTTTGGGTGTGTGTCCCAGCGGGAAGCCCAGTGTGCTCCAAGGAGCTGCTGCTTGGGCGCTGCTAGAGGAATGAGGCTGGGGCTGGTTCCTGCTAGAGCTGCCACCCACAGACATGGCTTTCTGTGCTCTCTCAGCTCCACTTCCCATCGTGCAGTGGTTTTCTGGGGCTACTTTCCCCCTCATGCCTGGTCCCACCAGGGCAGGGAGGAGGTTGTCTTGAAGATTTGGAGTTGCAGTAGTGCTGTGTTGGAGGCTGCAGGCTCAGGACTGTGTGATGCTCCTTTGGGAGGAGCAGTGGACAGGACAGGTGAGGGTTTCAGCCTGACTTTGTTCTCCTGCCTTCTCTTTGCTCCTTCACCCTATCCCAGCTTCTCTCACATGGGAAATCAGAGACAGCCCAGACTTCAGCAGACTTTGAAGATGAAGCAAGTGTAGCCCAGGCAGAGCAAGGGATCTGACAGAAGGTGTCTGGGCATGTCCTGGACACAGAAAGCAAAAGCAATGTCCCTCCTATTCATCTTCTGCTTTCACCCTTCATCTGCAGCCTTAATGGAGCTGCCCCTGCCCAGACAGGTCTGGCCTGAAGCAGGGATGCATTTACAGAGTGGTTTGGATTGGAAGGGACCTTAAAGCTCCTCTTGTTCCAACCCCCTGCTGTGGACAGGGAGACCTTCCACTAGACCCGGTTGCTCCAAGCCCCATTCAATCTGGCCTTAAAAACTTCCAGGGATAAGGCAGACACCACTTCTCTGGGAAACTTGTGCCAGCCCCTCATGCTCTGACATTTCTTCCCCATGTCCAACCTGACTCCACCCTCAGTTCAACACCATTGTCCTGTGCTGGGACCCCAAGACCTGGAGGCAGCTTCAGGGTGTCTCAGGAGAGTGGAGCAGAGGCGGAGCATCCCCTTCCTCCCCTGCTGCCCACACTGCTGAGGATGATCCCCAGAGACACTTGTCTTTCTGTGTTGCCAGTGCCCATGGCCAGGTCAAGACCCATTTACCACTCCCCAGAATCCTCCAGTCCTTCTCCATTCATCCCTTCATCTCTCCAGCCTTTCCTCAGTCTGTGCTGGCACTGGGGATTGCCCTGACCCAGGTGCAGGACTTTGTCCTTGGCCGAGTTGGATGTCAGGATGTGGAGTGGCTTTGATGGACATAAAATTGTGCGTGGCACAGAGAGGCCGGCTAAGTCTGGTTGCTTCCCGCAGCTCCTGGAGTGGGACTGAGGCTGGGGGGCACAGCAGCACAGCTGGTGGATGTCATAGTCCCCACCAGCAGCCTCAGTGGGGTGGGAAGGGCATGGTGTGGCAGCAGAGCCGCAGCAGAGCAGACACTCATGGGGACAGAGGGAACAAGTGCCATCTGCCCCTGTGGCTCTCAGCATCCGGCCTCTTTGCTTCCTGCTTCTTCCTCCTCCAGGCAAATCCCTAAGGGAACATGTTCTCAGCCTGTCTTTTCACCCATGGTCAGTGCAGCTGTGGCTGCCCCTTATAGCAAACTTGGTGTGTGATGTAGAGACTGGAGGGGTGTTTGGTGCAGGAATGGGGGTTCCTCTGCCTATTGGGGGGGTCCAGGGCCTCCCAGACTGTCTCCAGCACCTCACTCGGCCTGGCCATCCCTAGCAGTGTGGTGCTAATGCTACCCATGGCCCTTATGGCAGTGCCACACTGTACTCGGGCTGCTTCAGGTGGCTTCATCATGTCCCTGTGTCACTGTCACACAGATACTTTTGTCACCCTTGCACATGCTACTCCAGCTCCATCTTGGAGGAGTTTTGTTTCTCCTGCCAGTAATTCTTGTTGAAGGGACACTCTAGGACATACCCTCCAGTGGTTTTCTCATTTCCAGCCTGAGTCTGTTTATAATCGATTTACATACCAACATCAACCCAAGAACAAATATATTTAGCTTAAAGATCTGTTTGCCCTTCTGGTTTCATCCTGGCAGGTCACTGCAGCAGCTCAGGTGTTTTGTGTGGGCCTTGCACAATCCCAGCCTCCTCAGGCCCCAGCACCTGCCCCAGCTTTGGTTTTAAAGTGGTGGGGTACCCCAGAGTATAAGGTCTCCAGGAGTTTTGACCTGACTGCTGGTCAGTGTTTCTTGAGCTTTTCAGACTGGGTTGCCCTTCACTTTCCCTATGGAAGTTGGGATCTGTCTGTGTGGGATGGGCTGGGGTTTCCTTTGTTTGAGTGGTGGATGCTGCCCTTGGGTAACCACAGTTAATGTGTGTTTGAAGGACATGGACAGAGTGAGGGCTGGCAGGTTGTGGTGACTCCTCTGTGTATGAGCAAGGGACTCAGCCGTATGTCAGCTTGTGGACACAGCTGTCCAGGGAGTGGTCAGTCCAGTCCTCCCCGTGGTCTCTGGAAACAAGCTGGCAAAATGCCACCCTTCAGCTCTAAACCAGCGCAGTGCCTCCTGGCACTGGTCCAGTGGGTGCCGTGGGGTGCAGGCAGAACAGGGGTGAGCAGGGTTGTGGGTATGCTCAGGCCATGGGTGGCAGGGATGCCTAGGCCGTGAGTTTAGGGATGCTCAGGCCGTGGGTGCAGGGACACTCGTGTTGTGGATACTCATGCTGTGGATACTCATGCTGTGGATTCAGGGATGCTCAGGCCATGGGTATGGAGATGCTCATGCCATGGATGAGGGCATGCTCACGCCATGGATATGGGGATGCTCATGCCATGGAAGCAGGAACACTCATGCTGGTCTTCAGCTTCCCTTTGCCACCACCTGTGTGTAGTTCCCACAGCCGTGTCATCCCCAGCATGGTGGCACTCACTGCCAGCCTTTGGGTGCTGCCCACAGGAATAGGACATATGGACTTTCTATGCATCATCCCAATACTGCAGGGAGGGTACCTGGGACATTTCTGTCCTCTCTTCGTGTGCCCCTGTGGCTTTTTCTTTTGTGTCCCCTCAATGTGTTATCCCAGGTGAGGTTCCCTTTTCCTGTGCAGTTCTGCACACCCCAGCTCCATGATCACCAGCATCCACTGTCTGCTCCATCACTTTGAGCAGCTCTGGGTGATCCACCACACTGAGTGCAGAGTAAATATCAATTAACTGGAGTCTGATTCATGGCAACATGAAAAAAAAGAATCAAAATCAGCTGCTCTGTAATTATTTTGGGCTTAATTTAACCCAAGGGATTAGTGACACTCCTGGAACATGTGTTATCGCTGCTCATGGAAAACTGTCTCCTTTGGGCTGCACTCCCTGTTGCACCCCAGTGTTGGGGAAGTGCCTGTTGTGTGATGGGCAGTGAGGAGGTGACTGTGGAGCAGGAGCCAGTCTTTGCTGCTGGACATGCTGCTGCTCCCATCTCAGTGCCAGAGGGACCCATGACTCCTTGGCTTTGTATGACTGGCAGCAGTGTCACCCAGGACAGTACCTCAGTCCCTGTTGTTCTGTGTGCTGGGTGGCTTAGCATAGAGTGGGAGGCAAGGTGCCCTGGAGGTGAGGGGACACAAGGCCATCACTGCCCTGTGCCCCACTGCCTGTGGCACCCTCATGTCTCTCTGCTGGTTCCTCTTGTCTATGTGCAAATTTGGTCCCACTCCCCTTGTGGTTCCAGCCTTGGCTGGTCCTTGAGCCCTGGCTGGGATCCACGTGGATGGATGGATGAGCTGAGCTGGCTGCAGAGTGAGTCTGTTAGCCCTCTGCTGAAGCCTGAGTCTTTTGGCCCAGGGAGGTTAGAAGCAGGGAGGAAGGAGAGAAAGGAGGCAAAGGAGCCAAAACGTGAGGGGGTATGGCAGCTGTGTCCCTCACAATCTCGACTGGCAGATCTCCAGCCCAGGGTTCTCCCAGCCATCACCGGACGCAGTGGGCTGGGGGGCTGCCTGTGGCACGCGGTGTCCTCAGGCTCTCCTTGCCTCTCTGTGCTGGTTTTGGTGTGGTTCCCAGCTGGGCCCTGTGTACCAAGGGAAGAAGAAGATCCAGAGAAGAAGAGCCCTCTGTAGCATCCAGGAACCCTGCTCTGGTGGGCAGTGGGCTGGGTTGGTGGCATTGTCCCCAGCAGGTGGGATGCTGGGTGGCATTGGTGGCATCAGTGGCACAACTCCTGGGGTGTTACAGACACTGGTCTGTGGTTGAGTTTCTCTTCTTCCAGCAGCCAGGATCCTCCCATCCCCTCCTTACCCGTTCAGTCCTCCTCATGACATGAACATGGCTGGGATTCTTTATGCTTTTGGCTCTCAGGTTTGGCGTTGGCAGGGCAGGGGTGGGGTGTGGATAAGGGGAGTGTGAAGACCAGAGCATGAAGAACAGAAATGGGGGGCTGCTCCGGAAAATGCTGGGAGGAGGAAACGGTGGGATCAGAAGTGGCAGCCCAGTGTCTGCAAAGTGAGGAGGCCAGCCCTGCCCTGCACAGCTGTGTCACCATGGCTGGCACAGCACTGATGCCCCTCAGAGCCACATTTCCTCTGGATGGGCAATGTCACCTGGCAGTGTGGCTTCCTGGGGTGCTGCCTGTGCAGGCAGAGAGGGGCAGGGACCCCAGGGTGGAGAGGCTGCTCTGCAGCAGACCCCATCCAGTCCCAGCAGTGTTCCCTTTGCAGCTGGAGCTCGGCCTTCTCTTGCTGAATCTCCATTGTCTTGGTGTTGATGCTGGGGATAATCCTTTATCTGCAGAAATGGATTTGGGAGGGCTGAGATGAGCAAGCCCTAAATCTTTTACTCTTTGCTGAGATTATTCTGACATGTGGAACGCTGGTGCTTTCTAGGCATACTGAGAGCAGGAGCAGCAGGATCTGGTCAGTAGAGCTGGGCAGCAGCACAGGCAGGAGGAGGAGGGTGGCCAGAAGTCCTGGGATCTCTGGGACCTCAGCATCACCCATGGAGATCCCACTGTGGGCACACCGGGAGCTCCTGCTATGGGCACATATGAAGAATTGACTCTACAAAGCTGCAGCTAAATTATTGAGAGGGGAAAAAAGTCAGGGATAGTGAGTGGAAAACTGGGAATAGCCTGAGGAGGAATTATTGGTGAAAACCCATTGGATTTGGGGCATCTGGAAAGGCAGCGGCTGTGTGAGTCCCTGGGTGACTGTACTCACGTGGCAGGGAGGTGTGTGGGTGTGCTACGTGTGTCAAGGACGTTTGTGTGGCTGTGCTTCAGGTGGGAGGAGAGGGAGAAGAAGTCAATTGAAAGTGGAGAGTTCAGGCAAGCAGGGAGAGGAAGTGGTAGCCAGAGCAGGAAATCTGAACAAGAAAGCTGAAAGACCCTGGGAGTTCTCACAGTGGGTGACAGGAGCACAGAGGAGCACAGGATTGGTCTGGTGGAGGGGTGGGATATTCCTGGGTGGGTGCATGGGCATCTTTGACTGGGCTGGTGAGGTGAGCAGCCACATACCAAGGAGGAAGGACCATGGCTGCAGCTGGGAGACCTCATGTTGGACAGGGTTGGAGCCTTCCAGAAATGGCTCCTCTTACCCCTTGGGTCGTATTGTGTCCAGGCTGCGTCAGTCAGAAATGAGGGTTCTCTGGATTGGTGGTAGGTTCCTCTGGCTTGAAAGCTGTATGTGCTGCAGTCAGTTTGGCTGCCCATGGTTTGCCAGCATCAGCTGATAAGACATTGAAGAGAAACTGGAAGAGGGATTGAGGAGTGGACAGCCAGGATATCCAGTGGGAGACTGGGTGGCCTCTTGGGAGAACAGGTTGGATGGTGTAGGGAGCAGCTCCAAGATGCTCCTGCAGGAAGTGAAGCCCTGACAGTCCTGGGGAGCACCAACCAGGTGAGCCCAGCTGGAGAGTGGGTCTGACATCAGGGTGGGAAGGGGGACCTGTCCCATCCCTGACTGATCAGGGCAGGGCAGAACTCCTCACAAAACCAGCTCAGGGATGAGTTGACCAGTATCGGGGGGGGGGATCAGGCTGTGTTTTAGCAGGAACTGGTGAAATGAGCTGTTCTGCCTCAGCCCAGGGCAAACCTGGCACTGGGCACATCTGTGCTGTCCCCTGCTCTCCCCACCACTCTGCAAAGCTGACTGTGCTCCTTCAGCAATGGGGCTGGAGCTGCTTTGAGTTCAGGCCAAACTGATAGTGCTTCTGGAGTGTTCCTGAGGTACTTGGGACCTTTTCCCTTCTGAATAGTGACGAAACAGAGACACTTGGACGAAGATGTCCAGTCCAGTGGTGCTGGCCCATGGCATGTCTGTGGGGTTGTGCAGCATATGTTTCTGCATCCAGTGTTCTCCCCAGTGCTAAAAACAGTGCTTAGCCTGGAGAAAAAGAGGCTCAGGAGGGACTTTGCTCTCTACAACTCCCTGAAAGGATGTGGTAAGGTAGGGGAAAATTTATTCACAGAAAATGTAGTCAGGCAATGGAATAAGCTGTGAAGGGCCAAGGTGGAGTCACCATCCCTGTAGGGATTTAACAGATGTGTGGTTGTGGCTCTTGGGGATATGGTTAGTGGTGGCAATGCTGGGTTAACAGCTGGACTCAATGATCTTAGAGGACTGTTTCAACCTAAATGATTCCATGATAATCCCGTTCCTTTTTAGAGACAGTTCACACAGTGCTGCTGTACATTTGACAAAGTCGCTGCAGTAATCAAATATTTGACTGTCATTCTAAAGCTTTTTAGCACTTGCTTTAGGAGAAAGCGTTCAGACAACAAATATCTCCCATTTCCCCTTGAACTCTCCCCAAAATCCCTGTATTTTATAGCCTCACAGCACCACCCACATTCTGCATGAGGCTCCAGCCCACTCTCCTGACACACCATGCTGGCCCTCTCTCTCTGGGGTCTCTGCCCACTGCCCTCCTCCTGCACCCGTGGTCAATCCAAGGGTGTTGCTGGCTGTGAGGCTGCCGTGGTGTGTGGGTGCAGCACTAGCTGCACAGAGAGATGGGAAATAACGATTCGCTGCATCCCAGGAAGATGATTAATCACCACGGGGGCACTTCTGCCCATTTGCTGTTCCTGGGAGCCCTGCAGAGAACTGGGTGGAAGGGCTCTGCCTCCTGGCAGTGCCTGGAAGCTGCTGATTTGGAGTGGTTGCTGCTCTGGCAGCTGCCAGCCTCAACCCCTGCAGGCAGATCCCTGCTGCCTGCCCAGAGGTGCCTGCCTGCCATCCAAGGGCTTGGAATCCCCCTGGCAGAGCTGACACACTGGAGTTCACCAGCCCAGCCACCCATGCACAAACACATGGCCTGGACATCTGTGGGACATTGTTGAGTACTACTTGGATGTCCTCTTTCCTGAGCTGGGCAGTATTTGGTGTCATGAGCTGCTCAAAAGCTCAATCAGGACTTGGGATTTATTTTTGTTTCCCCTTGGCAGGCTCCTTTGCTGTCTCCTGGGTTGTCCCCATCCTCTTTTCCCAGCTTGAGTTGTTGGCACATGGGATGAGAGAGTGGGAGGACTTAGAGATTAGGTTCATGCATGTTCCACAACCCAGACCAATGTCTGTCTCCTGGCTTCTTCCCCGCCATGGAGACAAACTCTCTCTAGCTTATCTCAGGTCCTGGTGCGGCTGAGGCTGTTTGCTCAGAGAGTTTGGGGTGAATAGCAGCTTGTGTGGATACTTTGAAGCTCTTGGATGGCAAGTGCTGGGGATGGGGTGGGTGAGCAATGGCTCTGTTTGTCAGGGCCACAATTAGAGCTTCAGTCTGCAGGCAGAAGAGAGCCTGCTGCAGCTTAGGCACTCCATGAAGTCACAGCTTCCCTATGGACACATTCACCTGCTCTAGCATGGGGTCCTCCATGTCTGCAGGGGGACATCCTGCCTCACAATTGTTTTCATTGTGTGCTGCAGGGCAAAGCTCTGCTCTGGTGCCTGGAGCACCTCCAGCCCTTCCTTCTGCACTGGCTGCAGCGTCTGTAGGACTTTTTCTCTCACATGTTCTCATTCCTCACTCACAGGTGCTGTTGGACTTTGTTTTGTAGCCTTTATCTGAGGCACTGTCACTAATGGTCTTAGCTTTGGCCAGTGGTGTCTGTTTCGCAGCTGTCTGGCACTGGCTGTGCCCAGCAAAGGGGCAGCTCCTGGAGAGAGAGCTGCTCAAAGAGAACACCTCTGCGGTTCCCCCCCGTGAGTGCCAGAAGCTCCCATAGCGCTAGGTTTGGATGTTCATGAAATTACAGATTCGTAGAATGGTTTGGGTTGGAAGGGGCTTAAGGGCTCATCATGTTCCACCCCCTGCCATTGGCAAGGACAGCTTCCACTAGACCAGGTTGTTCCAAGCCCTATCCAACCTGGCCTTGGACACTTCCAGGGATGAGACAGCCATAGCTTCTCTGGGCAACTTGTGCCAGGGCATCACCACCCTCACAAGGAAGAATTTTTTCCTAATATGTATTCTAAATTTCTCCTCTTTTAGAGACTACAGGATGCCCTCCATCCCTCCATCGATCCCTCCTGCATCTTCCCCTGTTCTGTCATACCTGCTGCAAAGGGTTTTATTGGTCAGAGTTGAAAAAAATTTTAGAAGGTTAGGAAAGGGCTGAGTCAGCGTCTGATGTTTTTCTTCTTGTTTTCCACAGCTGGAATAAATAAGTTGCAATGTGAAACTCTGAGCTTTGTTTCCAAGAATAAGCATCAGCCTTTGGGAACTGAAGGACTGCACAGAGGTCACTGATATCCCAAATCTCTTTTAGCAAATGGGACTTCAGCTGGAAAATCCCTCTCCACAAAGCTGCTCTTCCATCCATCCATCCATCCATCCATCCATCCATCCATCCATCCATCCATCCATCTCTATCTATCCCCTAGTCTTTGCTGGCATCAGGGATTGATCTGATCCTGGTCCATGACCTTGCCAGGCCTGGTTGAACCTCCTGAGGTTCCTGTGGACCCAGTGCTTAGCCTGTCCAGGTCCCTCTGGATGCCCTCCCTTCCCTCCAGCCCACCAACGGCACCACTCAGCTCAGTATCATCTGTAAACTTGCTGGTGGTTTGCTTGATCCGCTGCCCTTGTCCTGATTGAGGTATGAACTAGTTCTGGTCCCAGTATGGACCCTTGGGGGACCAGTACAGACCACTTGTTACTGGTTTCCTCTTGCACATCGAGCCATTGACTGCAAAAATTTGGACACAACCTTCCCACTGATTCCCTGTTCATCCATAGTCTTTTCATCAAACCCCTCTCTTTGCAATTCCAGTTTCCTCGAGTCCCCCCAGCTTTCCCTCTGGCAAGAGCTCCTGTCCAGTGCCAGCTCACTGCAGCTGTGATTCAGCAGCCATGCTAGAAGGTGTCTTTCATCTGCCAGTATCTGTCTCGTTTCTGTACTTGGTTTGAACCTCTAAGGTCATGGCCAGGCTTCCAGCAGGCAACAAGGAGCACAGGAGAGGGGCCATTCCCTCTGGGAGCAGAGTGCTTCCCAGTTGTCCAGGGGAAGATTCAGCCTGTCAGATAGCCAGTCGCAGGACAAAACTGCCAGCTGCACAGCTGGACTGTGGCTCCTGCATCCCTGCTGTATTGAGACCCACTTCAATGGGTGCTGGTTAGAAGGAGGGGACCCACAGCTGTGTGTGGCCACTGTGACTGGGCTGCGAACCACAGCACCAACCCCGCAGCCCCCGCTCCTTGGGTGGTGAGTCTGTGGGTACCAGTCCTGGGTTTTGATCCTTCAGCTAGAGCAGAGCTGTGGGAAAGGGCCCTGAGGTATTTCCAAGTGAATTCAGCAGGCAAGTGTAAATCATAGATACAGGAATTAACTGGAAAGTGAAATATCATGGAAAGGTGCTGCCATTCCAATGGGACATTGCTGCTTATGAGCTGGAGATCATTCAGAAGGAGAAAAAAAACCCCCTGATTTGTCACTTGACTTCTTTCCTGGCAATTTGCTGCTGAATTATTAGTGCTGGGATCTCCTGCCTGTAATCTGTAGGTGCTCACTGGTGTGTGTTGCAGATGCTCCACAGCTCCATGTGTGCCGGGTGGGATGAAGCCGCGAGCCTGCACCCAAGGGCTGCCCACGCCCTGGATACCCCCTTGCTCAGCTGGGGTACCCACCCTGCTGAGGCTACCCCAGAAGGGGTATCCTGGCCTGGGGATGGGGATGAATTCGTGGGATACAGTGATGCTGAGTGACCTGAGACCTTCTATCTAATGTGGCTGGCTCATGGATGCAATTCCTGCATCAGTGGAATGCTGGGCTGTCCTTTCAGGGATGTGTCATGTTGTTAACACGCTCCAGTTCCTCTCCAGTTGGTGATGGTGTGCTGTGTTTGGACCAGTCTCCTCTGGAGACAGTGACATGAGGACATGTGGGCAGGGGAAGTGTTACCATAAATCCTGGCTTGTGACTGATACATGAGATGGGGTTTGGTTTGATATTCCAGACTCACAGCCTGAATATGAGATGTTTGCAGATGCTGGCTGATAGGGACAAAGAAATTAATCTGTCACTTCAGTAGCAATGCTTGCACTGTGTTAGTGACAGTGATGGGCCATGGCTCATGGGGGGACCTTCTCTTCAAATGCCCTGACAGGAAGGTGGAGCCAGGTGAGAGCTGGGCTCTGCTCCCAGGGAACAAGTGGCAGGACAAGAGGAAACAGCCTCAAGTTGCACCAGGGAAGATTTAGATTGGCTGTCATGGAAAGGGTTGTCCAGCCCTGGCATAGGCTGCCCAGGGCAATGGTGGAGTCCCCATTCCTGGATGGATTTAACAGACATGTGGATGTAGCACTTGCGGACATTGGTTAGTAGTAGTGTCCTTGGCAGTGCTGGGGAAATGATTGGACTTCATGATCTTAGAGGGCTTTTCCAGCCTAATTGATTCTGTGATTCTATGGTCGGGGAAACAGGATGAATTATTGGCATTTTGGGCATAATGGCAATGAAGGCTTTGGCTGGGCAGCATTAGGGCCAAATGCTCTCAAAGGAGAGCATCGTTTGTTCATGGCCCTGTCACTTCCCTCGTGGTGGCATGTCTCCTCCTGTGTCCCCATAGCCCTCTCTGCTGATCCTGCCTCAGTCTCTGGGCTCTGTTGGAGAGAAATGTTTTTTGAGAGCAGGCAACAAATCTTGAGCTTGTTTTTAATGCCAGCAGAGCCTGCTTAATAGGTTTAAGCATCTTATCTCTCAGCACTGTTAATGGGTTTCCAGGCCCCACAGAGGTGGAGCAGAACTGTATTTTCCTAATCAAGTTTTCAGTTTCTTAGCAAAAACACAAACAGAAGAGTTGCTCTGGAACCCTGAGGGCAGCTGAGGCAGCTTAGGTGCATTAGGATTTATCTACAGCAAAAAATCAGAGATGGGAAGACAGTGCGGTTTGTACCTGTGGTTACTTCATTTAGTCAGTGGATAGAAACCTGCAGGTTTCTTCTAAGAAGTTTCTGAGTCAAAAGCAGAGCAGGGGCAGACTGGCTGGAAGGGTTTTTCTGTGCTCCTTTGCCTTTGGATTGTTGAACAAGTGTGATGCTGCTTGCTCTTCCCAGCTTCAGGGAGCTGCTGTTTTCAGACTGCCAGGTCTTCTTTGAAGTTTTTCATTGGAGAAACAAGGCTGAAGTTCCAAAGTTCTCTGTTGGCCAAAGCCACTGGTGAGAAATCAGGGCTGGTGTGACCTCCACTAGCCCTTTCCTTTCTTATCCTTTTTAACATAGTGAGAAGGTTTTGAGGAGAGGTGGCAGTGTTGAGACTTGAAAGGCTCCTCTTTCTGTGGGGGGAACAGCAGAGCCAGTCAGATGCTACATCTGCTCTCTGAAGGCAGGAAAACCCTGTCCTTGTGTGGTGGAGAACGTCGTCCCCATTGTACCTCCACCTGGAAGGAGCATGAAGTCTCTGTGTCACTTTTTGTCATCTGACCTACTGTTTTATGATGAAAGGCAGTTTGAACCTTGTGCTGATATCTTGTTTTTTAGGACCAGGTTTGTCCTGAGCACAGAAGTCACCTGTAAAAGCATCCTCCTGTGGTGGTGGTGGAAGGTGACTCTCCAGAGCATTGGGCAATGATGTGGAGTAACATTTTTTTCCAATAAGGGCTTAAAAGTTTTGAATCATGATGATAAACCAGCATGTTCATGCCTTTGCCACCACTTCCTGATCAGGTTGGGTGTGTGAGAGAGGAGGTGGGATTTTTCTGTACAGGTGTGGGCTTTTAGGAGGATGCAGCTGAGTGACTCATGTGTGTTCAACCCAAGTCAGAAAGTAGGACACGTTTATGCAAGGCATGTTAACATCTCTTAAAAATGCCTCAGCTATAAGAAGTGCCTTATTCTTGGCATCCATCTGGGTTCTTGCAGAGACAGTGCTTAGAGTGGGTAATTGCACCGTGTGTGGATTATACATCTCGCCATGACCAAAAGGTATCTGGAGCTCCCAATCTGGAAGATAATTCTGTGCTCTTGAGACTACTGTGAGGGCTTTTAATAGTTTCTGGTGCTACAGGGAAGCAAGCCTGGTGGGAAAGCAAGTTGGAGAATGTAGGCAGAACATCACCCACCTGATTTTCTTCTGAGTTTTAAGAAAAGCCTGCCTGGTTCCTGCTGTTCCTCTTCTGCAGTGGTGGAACCACATCAAATGGAATTGCTCTCAAGATTTAGCTGGGGAAGGATGTGTAATTCTTGCTCTTAATTGAAAACATAATGAAGTGACATTTAAACTCTCAATCTTGTTCTTTTTTTGTTTGTCCTGTTGTTCAGTTTTACTTGGAAAAAAGCTGATAAAAGGACTTGTCAGTGTTTGCCATTGTAGCTCCATTTCCAGGGTGTACCAGGTGTGAGCAGGCTGCTGGACACAGCACTGAGGCCCTGGGGAGCTCCTGCTGTCTCACTAGAGAAGCTCTGAGCTGCTTTTTTCTGCAGTCTGAAATGAAGAAACTAGTCAATAACTTTGCTGGTGAAGGGCTTCCTCTCAGAGGACCAGCCTCTGAACCCACCACTGGTAAGAAGGTGGTATTGATAGGGATGGAGCAGCTGGGAATGACATCCCAGCAGCTGTGAGCAGCAGACAGAATGGAAAAAAAAAATCCGTATTTTTATGGTTGAAGTAATTTATCATGTGCAAAATCCAAATTCTTGTGATGTAAACAGGCTTTTGTGAATCCCTGGTGGAATCTTCTTGCAGTCAGCTGCTTTGGCACCTGAGTTGTGGGGAATGCTACTGCTGCCTTGCGCCATCTCTAGCAGGAGGACCATAATCCCATGATCCCTGGGGTTGGTATTCCTATTTCCAATTTTGAATACAGTAAAGAGACCAACTTGAGTTACCTGGAGGCACCAGGTTCTGAACTGTCCCAAGTTTGTCTAAAGCAGGAACCTGGAGTTTTAGGCAGCAATTGTAGCTTGGTGGGACCTGGGACTTGGAGAACTCAACCTTCCTTATGTGTGCCTGGGTCTCCTAATTAACATTGCTGAGTGAATGTAAATGGAAAATATCTTTCTGCTTTGTATACAGGCAAAATTGTACCCAGCAGGGCTGAAGCAGGACAGCCCTGAGCTGTTCCTCCAGGCTCAGTTCCTGCTGGTGAGATGTGATCTCTGATCTGATCCTCCACAGGGAAGTGTGGAGGATGCAAGGGCTGGAGCCCCTCTGCTCTGGAGACAGGCTGAGAGAGCTGGGGGTGTTCAGCCAAGAGAAGAGAAGGCCCCTGGGAGAATCTAGAGCCCCTTCCAGCCTAAACAGGGCTTATAAAAAAGTGGGAGAGTGACTTTTTACATGCAGATAGTGACAGAACAAGGGGGAACAGTTTTAATCTAAAAGAGGGCAGATTTAGATCAGATATTAAGAAGAAATTCTTCCCTTTGAGGGAGATGAGGCCCTGGCACAGGTTGCCCAGAGTATCTGTGGCTGCCTCATCCCTGGAAGTGTTCAAAGCCAGGTTGGACGGGGCTTGGAACACCCTAGTCTAGTGGAAAGTGTCCCTGCACGTGGCAGTGGGGTGGAACGAGATGGACTTAAAACTAGTCCATGATTCTGTCATTCTCTGAAGTGCTGTGGAGGCTCCTGGTGCTCTCCTGAGTTGCTCCTGCTCTGGCACACGCTCAACCTATGCCTGTCCAAGTTGGGATGTGCAGATCTTGCTGCTTCTCGAGGTGGTGGAAGTGGGTTGGCAGGTCAAGTTTTCCTGTGTGGGGGGGTTCCGTGTCCTCCTCCAGGACAGCTCTGTGGAGATTCCCAGCTCCCCAGCCTGGGGCAGGCTGGAAGCAAATCCACCCTCCATTTGAGCAGCCTGTGTGGCCAGCATGGGGCAGTGGGCTCCAGGACATGGGTGTTGATGCTGATCTGTGCATCATCTGGGGGGCTTCTCCTCCTGCATCCCCCTTTCCTCTGCCTTCCTCTGGCTGCCTGTGTCAGAGCTCTGCCCTTGGCAGAGACCAAAACAACTCCCACAGGGCTATTAAAATGTCAGGATGGAGCGGGCAGAGCTGGGCCACAGTGTTGACAAGCGGCTGCTGCGTGCACAGTCAGGGCCAGTGTCCTGTGCTGTGGCACGTAGGCGTGGCCCCTCCTTAAGTGTCATCAGAGCAAGCCCCAGGGAAGCGGTGGATAAAATCTGTTGCAGAGCTGTCGCCTTTGCTTTCCAGCCCTCTCATGCTGTCCAGCCTGTCACTTGGGTCAATCTGGGGAAAGCACTGGTGCTGGGGAAGGGTCTTCGCCTCTGTGTCTCTGTGTTGTCAGGGTGTTTGAGGGCTTCATCTGTCATAGGGCATCTTTCACAGTGTGAGGGTACCTTACCTTGGCAGGAGGGAGATACTGAAACTAGGAAGAGCTTTGCAATGAGCTGTTCAATCCTTGCAGGTTCCTAATATGTAATAATTAATGGTAAGAGGAAATGGACTTGTCCCCAATGGGATGCTGGGTGTGCCAGAGGGGAACAGCTCTGTGGCTAGTATGTGTGTGTGCAATCCTGCTAAAAGGCAGCACCAGCCTGAACTGTTACTGCTTGTTGTGGTGTCTCCAGTATGAAAGGCTGGGATTTTCTTCACAAAAACTTGATGGAGATTCACCTCTGGAGCCTTTTTGGAGCCAGCAGCAGCACTGTTTCAGTGTTGGATTTTGCATCCTTGTTGAATGTGATGCTGCTGTTTATTCCTGATTGTTCCTTAGTCCTTCCAGTGGGTCTGGGGGAGGAGATTAAAAGCATCCTGTGTTGCAGGACGTGGACAGACAGGCAATGCAGAGAGAAAGGCAACTGGTTGGTGTCATCAGACGTGGGTGGGGGGTGGCTGGGCTTCCCAGCCAGACGGTGCAGGTGATGTAGGACCATAGTGCTGCCTGGCACCCTTGTGTGTTGAGCTGGGTGTGTGTCCTAGTTCTCTCTACCACTGGACTTGGTACAGTGAGTTTGACAAAGGAGAGGATCCAGGAGATGAAGGTTTTGATGGAAGGACATGATGGAGACTGACCAGCTCTTCAGTTTCCAGAATTTCCTCCCTGTAAGGTGAGAGCAGATTGTAACAATTGTGTCTGTGGGATCTCCATCTGTAAGGCATTTTCTCTTGTTCTTGAACAAATTTTACCGTTAATGCCATCTCCTTGCTTTACTGGGTCTCCTCTCAGCTGCTTCAGCCAGTGTCCAGTTGAGAGATTTCCCTTTGTGTGTGTCCAGCAAAGGTGCAGGCTGTGCCCCTTACCCCCCTTACTCCAGCCCTGTATGGGAGTGCTGCACGTCCCGTTTGCTGCATGGGGCAGGTGGTGTTCTGCAGCCATGTGACCTCCTGTGACACCCCAAAACACTGCATAGCAGCGTCTTTTTTCTGGTCTGATGCATCACAGGGAACTGCAGCTCCTTATTTTTACAGAAGCAGATTAGTTGAACTGGGAGGTGACCTTTGGAAATCACCTGGTCACCTGGGTCAAGCTGGGTCACCTGGAGCTGGTTTCTCAGGGCCATGTCTAGATAGTATGTGAATATCTCCACGTGTGAAGACTCCACAGCCCGTGTGACCTGTTGTCAGTCACCATCGTAGTAAAACCCCTTTCCTTATGCAACCACAGGCTGGTTGGTGTTGACACAAGCCTCTGCTCCACCCCTGGAGGCTGTGGGAGGTCTAAAGCTGGAAAGACTGAAATCCTGCCATGCCAAGAGGTCGGGTGGTGTGTCCTCCATGAAAGGGATGAGGCCTTAGTCAGTGGAGATGCCTGACAACCCAAATGCAGATTTGGTGCCTACTTTGGTCCAGAGGATGTGAACTTTGGGTCAGAGGAGGCTGCTTGAAGACACAGATCTTCACTATCAAGTGGACCATGTCCTATGATGGTTAGTGTATGGTTTTCAGAAGTTCAGAGAGCATTATTAGTTCCTGAGGTGGAAACCAGAATCTGTCACTCCTGATCATTGCACACTGGTGTGGTACCTGGAACAGTCCCTGTCCCAGTGCCAGGCTGGCTGTCCTGTGCAACCCTGAGCCTGGAATGGGAATCCTGAGCTTCCCTTAACCCAGAAGGAGGGGATTAAATAACCAGAGACTGGAAAAAGCTTGCAAGCCATGCATTAGTGATCACCCAACTTCTTGACAATTGGGTTAACCAGATCTTCTGCTGATGTTAGGTGGCGTCGAGAGTGCTGTGCACATGGGCAGCACCCACGTGCAGCAATCAGGCAGATTCTCTACACCTCCATTGGGTGAAATTCTGCTTTCCAGTCTCTGTTGCACTTGATTTTCTCATGGTACATCCTTGTCTGGGCAGTGTGGAAGCACTGTGGGTACTGAGGGTTGGGTTTGTGTTAGGGGCTGGGATCCCAGACCCCATCTATGTGCACTGCCTGCACTGTCCTTAGCATGGTGCTGTAATGAGCTTGGGGAGACTCAGTCTGCCTGACTCCTGTTCAGATTTGCTCTTTCCCAAGGAACAAAATGCCTTTGATCGCCACACGTACCATCCTGCCATCATCTGCAGCCTTCCTTAGCACCTCCTCACAGCATATGAGCAGATAAAAGGTTCTGGAATTGTACTTGATTGTTAGATTATTGTTATCCATAGGAACCAGCTGAGATTTGTCCTTCTCCAGTATGTCTGTAATTGACTTTAGCCTGGATTTGTCATTAAAGTGTGCGTTTTGTTCACATATGTGAAGCCAACACAACTTTCCTGTGCCACCCCTGCAAGCTGATGGGTGGGTTTCCCTCCAGTCCTACGCTCTTAATGAAAACACTGAATGGAACTTGCTGCAGGGTTGACCCCTGCAGTGGGACTCATACATAATTTTGTTCCGATCCCACCCCAAAGCTTTAATCATCTGGTCCCTCTGTCTAGCTTGGTGGGATGGGTGAGTGTGGTGGTTTTACTTGGCCCAGTTTTTGCTAGTGGGTAGGGAGGGGCACAAAGATGGCTCCTGTGTGTCCTGTGCGAAGGTTCTGGACGTTTTTCACCCTGTCCAGCAGAGCCACTCTCTGATGGCTCTGAAGATGATGGACATGCTGCTGGCCAAACCTGGGCCAATTAGAGATGTTAGTTACACCTCTGTGAAAACATATTGAAGAAGAAATCAAAACAATGGGTGCACGCACTTCTTTTTAGCCAGAGGAGGAGGGGGAGGTGAAAATATGTGAGGGAAAACAACATGGAGACACCAAGGTCAGTGGAGAAGGTGGGGGAGGAGGTGCTCCAGGCGCTGGAGCTGAAAACCCTCTGCTGGCCATGGTGAAGGCCATGGGGGGAGCAGGTGGTCCCCCTGCAGCCCATGGAGTCCAGGG
>VZTX01022992.1:0-19585 GCA_013400915.1 Pardalotus punctatus | reverse complement strand
CAAAGGGAAACCCCCATACCCTGCCCCACCCCGGAGCTGTTGGTTTGTGTGAAAGAGGGAGGGGGGTGAGCTGAGAAATGGTGTCTTAAGAGCTTATTTTTACCTCTCCTTTATCCTCCGACTCTGTTAGGTTAATAAATCACTTTGCAACTTAAGTTTTCGTCCTCTTTGCTCATGTTCTCGCACGTCCCCTCCCCACCACTGCCTCATCTCAACTCATGAGTCCAGTGTATTCGTGTTAGTTTGATTCCTCTCCTCTGCATAGCTGCGTCAGGAGAGAGCATAGGGAGCAGACATCGTAGGTCCCTGGCATTTGGCCAGGGTCAAACCTCAACACTGAGATATATCCACATGTCCCTGGCTACTATATCCTGCCATAAAACCAGAGACATTTTCCTTTGTGCTTTTCCTTCCCTGCACATCTTGCTTTGAGGGACTGCAAATGTGGGAAAGGATAACTTGGTAAAAGGCAGTTGTTGGGGAAAAGTCTCTCTCTCAGGGGATGGTGAGGAGGAGCAGGATACACTGTGACTGTGGAGTACAGAATACCTTGGGTATGGCCACACGTGGTTGGAAGATACCCCAGTACAAGATTTCCCCAAGGATTCCCCCTAGACAATATAAATCCTGCTCTCTAAAAGGTAGCAATACCACCCTGCAAAATGAAAGATATGCTTTCCTGCAAACACAGGAGGAAGAGGAGGAGGAGGACGAGGAGGAAGAGGACGAGGATGAGGATGAGGACGAGGAGGAAAATGAGGAGGAGGACGAGGAGGAGAAGGATGAGGAGGAGGAAGATGAGGAAGAGGAGGAGGAGGAGGAGGATGAGGAGGAGGAGGACAAGGAGGATGAGGACAAACAGGATGAGCAGGACAGGGACGAGGAGGAGAAGGAGGAGGAGGATGAGGACGAGGAGGAAAACGAGGAGGAGGAGGAGGAGGAGGATGAGCAGGAGGAGGATGAGGACAAGGAGGGGCTGCTGTGATTGTGTTTGGGTTGCTGATGTCTGGGGGATAGAATTGGATTCATTATGGTTGGAAAAGACTTTCAAGATCATTAAGTCCTACCATTCCCCCAGCACTGTCAAGGCCACCACTAACCCATGTCCCCAAGTGCCCCATCCACATGTCTGTTGNCATGTCCCCAAGTGCCCCATCCACATCTGTTACACCCATCCAGAGATAGTGACTCCATCACTGCTCTGGGCAGCTGTGCCAGGGCTTGACAGCCCTTTCATGAACAAATTTTCCCCAATATCCAACCTAAACCTCCCCTGGCACAACTGCCCCTTGTCTTGCCCCTTGTTCCCTGGGAGCTGAGCCTGACCCTCACGCAGCTCCACCCTCCTGTGGGGAGTTGTGAAGAGTGAGAAGGCTCACCCTGGGCCTCCTTTTCTCCAGGCTGAGCCCCCTCTGCTCCCTCAGCCACTCCTGGTGCTCCAGATCCTTCCGCAGCTCTTTAATGTCTTTCTTGTCATGAGGAGCCTAAAACTGAGCCCAGGATTGAAAGGAATGGGGAAGGCAATCCTGGCAAAGGAAGGAATCTGGAGGGTGAAGTGGTAGAGGAGAGTGAATTCTAGGGCGTGAAGAGGGAGCAGGCCGGGGAAGCTGTAATTAAGGGAGGCAGACAGCAAGAGGAGTCCAACATAACAGGAGGGAGGAGGGCTTGGGAGGAGGCTGCGGGGATGTGGGGCCAGGAGGGCGTGGGAGAGTAGGTGCCAAGGGGGAAGCATGGGGACCACCAGAAGACAGTACACAAAAATATTGCCTGTGAAAGAGTTGGGCAGGGTGAGTGAGTCCGTGGCAGTTGTTCTGTGCAATGCCTGACATGAATCTATCCCATTTCACCTCTCTTCCTATCCAGCACAAGCGCATCCTTGCATTTTTTTGCAGGAATTTGTCATGTCTCTAATTTTCTGTTCATTCCAGTTGTGTGATTTCATCTTTCTTAAAGACATGTTTGGGTTTTCTCCCTCCCACCATTCCCCATTTGTCTTATTTTGTTTGGAGCAGTCAGAGGTCACCTGTCCTGCTGAGAGAGCATGGAACAAGGACAGTGTGGGAAAACTGGGGCAATGAAGCGGGAAGAAAGCAAGGTGGTCCCCTTGCTTTTGCAATTCCCTGTTCCCTCCTCCATTGGAGGGGAGATTTCCCCTGCAATGAATTAATGAGCACTGTGGAAAAGGCAGCTGATGACAGGGCAGTGACGCTGGCGGCTGACGCTTGTGCTAGGGAGGAGTGGGAGGCTGGAGTGAGCGTGCTGAGAAGCACGTCGGCACTGCCAGTCACAGCCATGGCTACTGATGCATATGGTTCGTGTAGTTCACAGCTCCCACACACCTTCAGCAGCACACAGTTCCCATGGCACACAGCTCCCAATGCATGTGGTTCCCATGGCGCACAGTTCCCATGGCACACAGTTCCCATAGCACACAGCTCCCATAGCACACAGCTCCCATGGCACACAGCTCCCATTGCATGTGGTTCCCATGGCGCACAGCTCCCATAGCACACAGCTCCCATAGCACACAGCTCCCATGGCACACAGCTCCCATAGCACACAGATCCCATGGCACACAGCTCCCATGGCACACAGTTCCCATAGCACACAGTTCCCATGGCACACAGCTCCCATGGCACACAGCTCCCATTGCATGTGGTTCCCATGGCACACAGCTCCCATGGCACACAGCTCCCATTGCATGTGGTTCCCATGGCACACAGCTCCCATGGCACACAGCTCCCATTGCATGTGGTTCCCATGGCACACAGCTCCCATGGCACACAGCTCCCATTGCATGTGGTTCCCATGGCACACAGCTCCCATGGCACACAGCTCCCATTGCATGTGGTTCCCATGGCACACAGCTCCCATGGCACACAGCTCCCATTGCATGTGGTTCCCATGGCACACAGCTCCCATGGCACACAGCTCCCATTGCATGTGGTTCCCATGGCACACAGCTCCCATGGCACACAGCTCCCATTGCATGTGGTTCCCATGGCACACAGCTCCCAATGCATGTGGTTCCCATGGCACACAGCTCCCATAGCACACAGCTCCCATAGCACACAGCTCTCATAGCACACAGCTCCCATGGCACACAGCTCCCATGGCACACGGCTCCCGTGGCACATGGCTCCCATGGCAGACAGTTCTCATAGTACAGACCTCCCACAGCGCATGACTGCCATGGCACACAGTTCCCACACAGCTCCCATGGCAGACAGCTCCCACAGCTCCCAAAATGTGCAGCTCCCGCACTTCACAGCTCATACACCACACAGCTCCTACATCTCCCATGGCACACAGCTGCCACACAGCTCCCGTGGCTCAAAGCTCCCACAGCACGTGACTCCCACACAGGTCCCATGCAGTTCCCATGGCACGTGTCTCCTGTGGCATAAACCTCCCTCACAGCTCCCAAAATGTGCAGTTTCCACAGCACATGGTGTCTATCCCACACAGCTCCCGCAGCTCCCACAGCACACATGTCCTACAGTTCCCACGGCACACAGTTCCCACAACACACATCTCTCGCAGCATGCAAGCTCACGTGGTATGTGATTTCCATGGCAGACAGCTTCCATGCAGCGCCTGGAGAGTGCAGGGTCAATGGATGGGAAGGCACAGGGGAGAGCTTTGTGCTGGGGGTTCTGGTCAGCAGCTGCCAATTGTTCACCCTGCCAAGGGAGGGAGGTCCCCAGCCAGTGGCAGGTGTGTTCCCCTGCTCCAGAGCAAATTGTTTCTGATTTTGGTAAATTAACAAGCAAAAGACAGAGGCAGCGAGTCAGCCTTGGGATGGGAATCATGGAAGAGAGCCCCACGTGTGTATCTCTCATGCAGGCATGGAGCTGGCTCATGCTTATGTTTGGAGATGTGTGTGCGGGTGGGGATGGCTGGACCAAACCTTGCCTTGCTGCTGCTGTCATCTGCAAAAAATTTTGGGCTGGACATAAGGAAGAAATGTGGTACCATGAGGGTGGTGAGGCCTTGACCCAGGTTGCCTAGAGCAGTTGTGGCTGCCCTATTCTTGGAAATGCTCAAGGCCAGGTTGAATGGAGCTTAGAGCAACCTGGTCTAGTGGAAGGTGTACCTGCCTATGGCAGGGTACTGGAACAAGATGAGCTTTAAGGTCCCTTCCAACTCAAACCACCCTGCAAGTCCATGGCTACATGAAAAGACCCTTCAAAAAGTACCCAGTACTGTGAGGTTTTGACCTTTCCCTGAGAATGAGCCATTTGGATTTCTCAGATTTACAGGGCAGCCTGTGGGTTATACCTTCCTTCCACTTGGAAGTTTGGGCTGTCATGTTTCCATGACTTAGTGGAGTCTGAAGAAACTGCCTGACAACCACTGTGCAGGGATGATGGCTGCAGGTGACAGTGGCTGCAGGTGACAGTGACTGCAGGATGTCCTTAAAGCCCCTCCTAGCTACTGTGACCTGCCTGTGTGTTGTCTGTTGTCCTTGCTGGGACCTGACGGTTAGAATGAAATCACACAGTTCCCTGCACTTTATTCAATGTTTTAAAATAGAAATCGCACTTTTTTTTTTTTAAGGGAAAAGGTCTGGATTGGGCAGGTTCAGGTTTCTCAACTCTTTGTGGGTGCATTTTGAGACTTTATTTCACACGTGCTGCTTTGGGTACCAACAGCAGTGTCTCAAGTGTGCTCCCAGCTGAAGCTCTGGGGGATAGGGCTGCTTCTGGTCAGTTTTTTCTGCTAGTGCTATAAAAAGGTTTTTTTCAGCCGGAGGTAATACTTGCTCTTTATCATGGAAATGTGCAACTCTAAAAATAACCTTTCCACAATTCCCCAGCTGGCTTCCTTTCCACACAAAGCCCTGTCCAAAGTCTCTCTATCCAAATGGGTTCACTGCGTGTGATCTGCATCACCTTGTGCAGGGGTGAAGGACTTCCCTCCCTCCTGTGCTGGACCCAATCCTCCATCAGGCTCTCCTTCCTCCCCATCCTTCAGGATACTCAATCATAGGGCCCCTCATGGGCACAGACTCACTCTCTCGTCCTGAACAATTTAAATATAGCATTTGTGATGTGTCTGTTTTTGGAAAGAGCTGTGATGTGTCCTGGGACTTGGGGAGGATGGGTAAAGTGCCTCAGGATACTGAAGTACCAGAAATAAAGTTGCCAAAAGCATGAGAGCCTCATGGAGTTCAACTAGGACAAAAGCAAGGTCCTGCACCTGGGTCAGGGCACCCCTAGTGCCAGCACAGACTGGGGGATGGATGGATGCATGCACCATGCATGTATGCATGCAGAGAACTGGAGGATTCTGGGGAGTGGCAAATGGGTCTTGACCTGGCCATGGGCACTGGCAACACAGAAAGACAAGTGTCTCTGGGGATCATCCTCAGCAGTGTGGGCAGCAGGGGAGGAAGGGGATGCTCCCCCTCTGCTCCACTCTCCTGAGACACCCTGAAGCTTCTTCCACGTCTTGGGGTCCCAGCACAGGACAATGGTGTTGAACTGAGGGTGGAGTCAGGTTGGACGTGGGGAAGAAATGTCAGAGCATGAGGGGCTGGCACAAGTTTCCCAGAGAAGTGGTGTCTGCCTTATCCCTGGAAGTTTTTAAGGCCAGATTGGATGGGGCTTGGAGCAACCGGGTCTAGTGGAAGGTCTCCCTGTCCACAGCAGGGGGTTGTACTGGATGATCTTTGAAGGTCACTTCCAACCCAAACCACCCTGTGAGTCCTTGATCCTGTGATTAAAGCTTGGGACAAAAAGGAATTATTTAATTCCTTCAGGCATATCTGTTACAAGACCAATTAAAGCCCTAGAGAATCACAATTGCTTGTCTTTGATCCCAAATTCAGCCTAGTTTGTGTTCCTCAGACCTGGAAGAAAGATTTGTTTGGATGGAGTATGAAATATCTTTGTCACAGCCTGGGAGAAAGACCCCCCTGTGCAGCGCCACGGATCATGGGCAGGTCTCAGTACCAGGAGCACTCAATCATCTGTATGGTCCTGTCTTCCTCCTTGATATCAAGTGCTCACAGAATAACTTTTAAGCACTTTATCTTCCCTGCATGCTTCAGTGTTTCTTACCACTTCTCTGTACCTCCTGCTCTTGGAGTTTTACTTCCCATAGATTTACATTCGTCTCTGTTTAGAGGAAAATATTTTCCCACCCTCTCCCAGTGTCACAGAAACTGCAGCTGGGAGTCACAGGGAGCCAGAAAACCCACCTAGCAGGGGCCTGAAGGACAAGCTGAAGTCTTCTTGAGGTGCTTAAAGAAGAGCAGAATCCTCTCAACCATTAGTAAAGGAAAATGGGAGAATAATGCAGAAAGGACACAAACGTATGGGAAACACATGATGTATCTTATGCTGATTAAATTTCAGTGTTCCAGCAGTAAATCAGTTTATTGCTAAACAGTCAATACCAAAAATAGGCACTTCTGGGTTCAGGCTACCTGAAGGTATTGATTAGGAAGTTTTCCAGGAGCTGAGTAAGATGGTGTCTTTGCCATTAGTGTTGATTTCCAATAATTTCTGGCATACCTGGTGGGCACTGGAAACTTGGGAGGTAGAAGAACATTGATTTTAAAGAGAGAGGGAATGAGCTGGGTAATTATTGCCTGATTAAACCAACCTTGCTTCTGAGTAAAATAGTGGAGTATTTGAAGTAGAACTCGATCAGGAGAAATAATTGTCGTAAGACAATTAGTACAGTCAGTGTTGTAAAAATAGAGATGAGGAGCTTTAGTTGGTACCTGTGCCCTCAGTGTCCATGGGAGGACTGGGATGGCTTTGGTCCCTGTGAGCTCCAGCACTGCATCTCAAGTGCATTGTGTCCATCCTGGAGCTGCCAGGAATTTGTGTGTGGCTCCAAGCAGAATGGGAGCAGGCGGTGGAGGGACTGGGTTCTCTAGTGCCGCCCTGGAGCTAACAGGATGAATGGCAGGGCTTGGAGGAGAGCCGTAGGGAAGACAGAAAAAGGCCATGGAAAGAGAAGGAGCGTTTGCTCATCAGCCAGCTAATTGCTCCAGGAGAGCAACTTTGGGGATGGCGCTGCAATGCTGAGAAGCTCTGACAGATGGGCACGTCTGCAGCAGGTGGGAGCAGCCATCCACAGCCGTTCACTTGCATAAATTTTGCTGTCTTAATTGGGTGTCCCTTGTGGAGGTGGGATGAGTCCCCAGGGGTGCAGCCACCTGCCCTCATCCCCACAGCACTTGCTGGATCCTGTGCTTCCATCAGGGGTTCCATGAGATCCGTTGCCTGGTTTTAATTAAGAGATCTCCTAAACTCTCCCTGCTTCGAGCTGTTGATCCTTGCTGTTTCCTGCCAGCTCAGTGACCTCCTGCTTTCCCAACAGCCACTCTGGTGGAGCTGTAAGCTGGAAAAGCGGCATGGGATGTGTTGGGCTGAGGATGCTGGAGATGAGCTGTGGGTCTGGATTTGCTGCTAAGGAGGCAGGAGCTCCATGAGCCTGCTGCAGGCAGGATGGGCAGCTGATTTTGAGATCTGTGTTGTTACAGGAGTTGGGTTCAAGCTCATGACAATGTACAGGCATTTACATTACTCTCCTTCATCCCTCAGTTTACAAACTGGTGTTTTAGTGTTAATTGGAAAAAAAATGAAATCCAACCTTTTCTGAAAAGAGAGAAACTGGAGTGAGGCATGGCACCAGCTCTGCTCTGCCACCCTTGCGTGGGGTTCTCACTGAACCAAAGTCCTTTGGTGTGACCACTGTGATCCCTCATTTGTGCTGTTGGGTTATAAGTACCCAGCAAGTGGATGCAGAAGAAGCTGTTGTTACCAGCAATACTGGTACCAGGGCAGGGACCATCCATCTGTGCTGGGCACTGGTGAGGCCACAAGTCAAATCCCATGTTGAGTTCTGGACTGCTCACTCCAAGAAAGACGTCAAGGGGCTGGAGCATTTCTAGGGAAGGGAATGGGGCTGGGGAAGGAGCTCCTAGAGCACCAGGAGCAGCTGAGGGACCTGGTGGAGCTCAGCCTGGAGAAAAGGAGGCTCAGGTGGGACCTTCTCACTCTTCACAACTCCCTGACAGGAGGGTGCAGCCAGGTGGGGGTTGGGCTCTGCTCCCAGGGAACAAGTGACAGGATAAGAGGAAACAGCCTCAAGTTGTGCCAAGGGAGGTTTAGGTTGGATATTAGGAAAAAATTCTTCACTGAAAAAGTGGTTAAATCCTGTCACAGGACTGTGGTGGAGTCACCATCCCTGGAGGTGTTCAGTGAACGACTGGATGTGTAGTGCTATGGTTTAGTGGGCATGGTAGTATTTGGTCAAAGGTTGGACTTGATGATCTTGAATGTCTTTCCCAACCTTAATGATTCTGTGATTCTGTGGTTAACACATAACACAGCTCTCCTTTCATCCTGAGATTGGCCTCCTGTGGGAGTTTTCCAGCTCTGAGGCCAGTTTGGCGCAGCAGGAACAGTCAGATGAAGATGACCACAGAATGAGAACATCCTAAAGATGTTCAGGATAGCTAGCTCAGTTACAGGCTATGGAAGGGCTGAGCTGGGCTTGGGGCATGAGGATGCCCATGGCCACTCTGGTGTTACAAGCCCAGTTGTTGGTGGCAAACCCCTAGTGTCTGGCCAGTGGCCTCAGACTCCATCATTCTCAGTGACTGGACTGGACTGGCAGCCTATGGGGATCATGCTGGTGGTCCAGAGTTTGGGAAACAGGGTCTATCACCGCTGGTATCAAATGGTGTTTTGTAAATGCAATTCCACTGATTCCAGCTTTTAAATACCTATGAGTAAGTTATAAGAACTCAGTTAAATGCCCCATCCCTGGGTGTGTCTCAAGGCCAGGTTGGACAGGATTTGGAGCAACCTGGTCTAGTTGGAGGTGTCCCTGCCCATGGCAGGGGTTGGAATGATCTTTAAGGTGCCTTC
The DNA here is from genome assembly GCA_013400915.1 of Pardalotus punctatus. Classification (NCBI taxonomy): domain Eukaryota; kingdom Metazoa; phylum Chordata; class Aves; order Passeriformes; family Pardalotidae; genus Pardalotus; species Pardalotus punctatus. Next base: position 10,691 of record VZTX01022992.1, on the reverse strand, counting down.
CAACCCAAACCACTCCGTGGTACTAGGATTCTGTGATGTTGCCTGCATCCTTTTTAAGGATGTATAAAAGCTACAATTTAATCGGTTCTGGATCACCCCAAAACACAGGCAGGTGGACAAACAAGGTGTTTCAGGTATACCTTTATCACAAGAGATCCTGTGAGCTTTTCAGACCCTTCTGTGCATCATCTCTGTTCTGTTTCTGTGTAAAAGCCTGGACATTTTGCACTGACCTTAAACCCTGGCAGCGTCTCTCCTTGCTGCACCTTGAACAGGATTTGTCCCTCCTGGCATGCAGGAAGTTAAAAATCCCAGGGCTGCCAGTCCTTCCAGACAGTACCAGTCGTCTCCCATGCCCTTGCTCCTGGCAAAGGCTGATGGATGGCCTTGCCATGTCCTGTTCCTACAACTTGGCAGGCAGCTGGAGCTCCTTGTGTCGCTTCTGTATGGAAGGGACAGGCCTGTCTCTGCTCAGGGCAGAGGCTGAGCCGTTCTCTCCTGTCCCCCTCTGCCTGCTCCCCATTCTGTCATACCTGCTGCAAATGGTTGTGTTGGTCAGAGTTGAAAAGAATTCTGGAAAATTAGGGAAGGGTTGAGTCAGCATCTGAAATATTTCTTCTAGTTTTCTATACCTTGAAGAAGTAAGTTGCAATGTCAGACTCCAGCCTCTGTTTCCAAGAATAAACATCAGCCTTTGGGAACTGGAGGACTCTACAGAGGTCACTGATGTCCCAAGTCTCTTTTGGCAAAGGGGACTTCAGCTGGAAAGTCCTTCTCCACAGAGGTGCTCTCCATCCACCAGTTCATCCATCCATCCATCCATCCATCCATCCATCCATCCATCCATCCATCCATCCATCCATTCCCCAGTCTGTGCTGGTACTGGGGATTGTCCTGACCCAGGTGCAGAACCTTTCTAGCCAATCTCCCTAGTGGCTTTTAAAACAGATTTCATTTGTGTTGCTTTAAAGCCATGAAACACTATGGAAAATGTTTCTTCCAACTCCGTAGAGTTCCTAGGAAGGAGTCCTTATCATTTGCTCCCAAAGACCAGATCCTTGTGGGGCTTTCAGGTCTTTGCATTGACCTTTAAAAAACACCCAACATTCCATAAATGAAAGTGCCAAGTTAAACAAGAAAGCTTTGTTGTTTTTTTAAATTTCCTTCAAGGAACTGTTCACAGGATCTTCTTTAATTTTTTATTGAAAGAGCTAAGTCTTTGCCAAAAAGATGCTTCCAGCTTTGCCGGGTTACTCAGCTGGGAATTAGCTCAGAATTCTGCTTTTCTCGATGATGTAGGTTGGTTATTGTCAGTAAAGTCTTGCAGGTTACTGAGGTGAAGTTTCTTAGTCCCAGCAAAGAGTGAGTGAAGCACCTCAAGGGCCGAGCACCTTGTAAGCAGTCACTCTCACCATGATGTCCAGAGAGCTACAATGACAGTGCCTGCACTTACCTACCTGTGAAGAGTGGAGGGCTGTGCGGGGAGCTGTGGAGAGCACCTGCCTGCTCTCCTGCCTGCTCTCCTGCCTGCTCTGCTGCCTGCTCTTTTACTTGCTTCTGCTTGCTCCTGCTTGATCCTGCCTGCCTGCTCCTGCTTGCTCCTTCCTGCATCCCTGTTCCTCCCTTCTGCTTCTGCCTACTCCTGCCTGCTCATGCTTGATCCTGCCTGCTCCTGTTTGATCCTGTCTGCTCCTTCCTGCTTGCTTGCTTCTGCCTGCTTGCTCGTGCCTGCTCTTCTCTACCTGTTCCTGCCTGCCTGCCTGTTCCTGCTTGCTCCTCTTGCCTCCTTCTGCCTGCTTCTGCCTGCTTTTGCCTACCTGTTCCTGCCTGTCTGCCATCTCCTGCCTGCCTGCAGTGTTACCAGCCTGGGCTGGGTGTCTGCCCTCTGTCAGACAGGTGTCTCATAAGCTGTTGGCAGAGGGAGGAGAAAGGGCTCCCACCCCTGCCTTGAACTACTTCCTGCCTGTTCCCTGCACTGCCTGAGCTCCCTCCCAGGCAGGTCACAGCAGGGCCTGGGGCTTCTCAGGGGTGTAAGACTCAACCTTGGACCAAAGCCTCTTCCTCCCTCCCAGTGGGGACTGGGGACATGTGGCCATGGGAACATCTCTGCTCCCGCTGTGTACAGTGCCAGTGGGAATGGAGCAGACATCCTGGGTGGACTGTGGGATGTGGGGAGCTTGACTCACCCTCTGAAACATTCCATCTGCCCCCTCAGTGCCACTCTGTCATGAAGCGATCCCGGCCGTGGTATGGCAGTGTTGTGGTTCTTCAGCTTCCCGTGGCTGTATGCCACTCCCTGTGAATGGTTAAATAGATCTGAGTGAGTCATTTAAACAGACACCGTGGATGTGAAAATAATTGTCTGGGCAGCCTGTGCCTGCCAGGCTGCCAAGTAATCCTCACATGGCCTGTGACTCAAAGCAAGCCAGAAGGGGTGTTCTCCATGCTGCCCAGTTGGAAATATTTTGAGAGAAGGCACCCAGCCCCATTCCCTGCCCCCTCCTTCTGCCCATGTAGTCTTGTCCCCTCTCTGAGTGGCCAGCCCAGGACTGTGCTCACCCTTTGTCCTGCGTGTCTGCAGTGGCAGCTGCATGTCAGTGCATCACAGAATCATAAGGGACCTTATAGACCATCTCATCTTATCCCCCTGCCACAGGCGGGGACACCTTCCACTACACTAAGGTGCTCCAAGCCCTGTCCAGCTTGGCCTTGAACACTTCCAGGGATGGGGCAGCCACAGCTGCTCTGGGCACCCTGTGCCAGGGCCTCACCACCCTCGCAGGGAAAAATCTCTTCCCAGTATCCCATCTAACCCTGCCCTCTGGCAGTGGGAAGCCATTCTCCCTTGTGCTGTCACGCAGGCCTTTGTCCAAAGTCCCTCTCCAGCTCTCTGGGAGCTGCTTTAGGCATGGGAAGGGGCTCTGCAGTCTTCCCAGAACCTTCTCTCCTTCTGGCTGAATACCTCCATTTCTCCCAGCCTGGCTCCAGAGCAGAGGGGCTCCAGCCCTCAGAGCATCACTGTGACCTCCTCTGCACTTGTTCCAGTAGCTCCACATCCTTCCTAGGCTGGCGACTGCAGAACAGGAAGCTGGTGGGCAGGTGAGATCTCACAAGAGCAGAGTAGAGGGAGAGATCTCTCAACCCAAATTGACAGGGAGAAGGGAAAATACATGGCAGTGAGTTATGTGAAATTGTTTAATAGAATTAAAGGTGGATATGGGAAGGGAAGGGACCTTATAGGCCCCTGGCCAGTCCCCTCCAGCAGGACCAATGCTCAGCCTTTCATCCAGCCTTGTGCTGAATATCTATAAGGACAGACATCCCACAGCCTCTCTGTATCTGGTGTTTGACCGCAGTCATTACTATTTTTTTTCTTAATATCTAATTTGCATTTTGCTTGTCCCAGCTTGGTCCAGCACTGTTTGTCCTCTTCCTGTGCACCTCCAAGCTTCAGCAGGAATCTGAATGTCACCTCCAAGGACCAGCAGGACACCTGGCCCCAGCTTCTCTCCAGCCTTCTGCAGGGCAGTCTCAGACAGCAGTAGAAACCCCCTTGGCTTCCCTCTTTCCAGTTGGACAATCCCAGCTCCCAGCCCATCACCATGTCCATGGTAGCCTGTTGTCTCCAGCACTCCTGGTCCTTGTCCACTTGTCCAGCCTGGATAGCTGCAGGGAGTTACTCAGCCTAGGCTGGTTTATTTCTTTATTAAGAAATAATTGTTAATTCATTTTTATTACAGTTATTAATTTATTATTATTATTACAGTTTCTTATTGTTTATTATTTTCCTATTATTGCAAATTCTCTCAAGAAATTTCTTAGTATTACAATTTCTTATTTTTTCTTTATTTCTTACTATTGCAGTTTTTTTTATGAATAGGGGAAAATAATTAGTCACTTAAATGAGAACTCAAACTGAAAATATCTTAGTCCTGTGGCTGCATTTGTGCCCATTCTCCAGCAAATACCCTGAGGGGAAGGACTTCACAGATGTGTTCCTTCTCTCCTTTTCCCAATAGTGCTGAAGCTTGTAGTTTGGGAATGAGGATGTGTACAGCCACCAGTACGATAGGACCTTCCCTGAACACATTCCCATCATCAGGATTTCCTAATTATGCCTGTGACTGGCAGCTGGCATCTGAGCCATTGACATGACTCAGTCAGTATGCCTCAGCTCTATTAAACAAAGTTTTTTTTAATTAAGTCTTGATCTCATGAAAATCAAGAGGGAGTGTTGGGGTGGCAGCAGGGAGAGCTGCACTGGCAGACCACAGTTGGGTCCCATTGTTCTGGGCATGGGGCTGTGCCCCTGCTCCAGCCCTGCTGCTGTGTACAGGGGGTCTGGCAGTTCCTGAAGCACAGATTGGTGAGGGGCACATCTGCAAATCCTGGCTTCTTTGAGGACATGCTGGTTTCTGCGAGGGGAACTTGTATGTGATCACAGATTCACAGCATGGTTTGGGTTTGAAGGGACCTTGAAAGGTCATCCAGTTCCACCTCCCTGCCATGGGTAGGGACACTTTCCACTAGACCAGGCTTCTCCAAACCCCGTCCACCCTGACCTTGAGCACTTAGAGAGATGGGGCAGCCACAGCTTCTCTGAGCAACCTGTGCCAGGGCCTCACCAACCTCATGGTCCAACATTTCTTCCCTGTGGCCAACCTGACCTCACCCTTGTTCAGTTTAACACTTGTGTTAGGGCCCCAGAGCTGAAGGCAGCTGTAGGTCTCAGGGGTGTGAGGAGAGTCCAGCATGGAGTGTGAGGTGGAAGTGCTTCCAGTCTATGAGTGGGAACTCTCCCAGTCTGGAGATGGCATTGCTCCCAGTCCGGATATGGGAATGCTCTCAGTCTAGGGGCAAGAGTGCTCCCAGTCTGGAGGTGGGAGCTATCCCAGTTTGGAGGTGGGTGTGCTCTCAGTCTAGGGGTGGAAGTGTTCCCAGTCTGGGGGTGGAAGTGTGCCCAGCCTGGATGTGAGAGTGCTCCCAGTCTATGGATGGGAGCTCTCCCAGTCTGGAAATAGGGGTGCTTCCAGTGTGGAGGTGGGAGTGCTCCCAGTCTGGAGTTAGAAGTGTACCCAGTCTGGGGGTGGAAGTGCTCTGAGTCTGGGGATGAGAGTGCTTCCAGTCAGAGGTTGGAAATTCTTCCAGTGAAGGGGTTGAAGTACTCACAGCTCTGATCTCTACACTCTGCAGGGCCGGGCAGCAGATTTTAGTGGTGTCTGCAGCACATCCATGTTTGCTCTTTCCTCTCTTCCCAGAAACAAAGGAGGAGTTGGAAGAGCTGATGTCTGACATAAAGAAGACGGCGAACAAAGTGCGCTCCAAACTAAAGAGTGAGTGTTGGCCTGCGATGGAGCTGCAGGGCTCTGCCTGGGGCACTCCTGTCCCAGGCTGGGAATACTCCCAGGGATGGGCATCACCTTCCCTCTCTGCTGCACCCTCCAGGTGCTTTTATTTTCTCTTTGTGAATTTGCCCCCTTGTCACTCATTCCTAGAATGGAATTGAGGGAATGGGGCCATGAGCAGCTGGTGGGCTCTGAGCAAATCCTGTGCCACCACCACTGGCAGGGTTGGATGCTGGGCAAACCCCCAGCATGGCTGAAGGTTCTGTTCAGGTCTGGGTGAGTGAAGAGGTGCTGCTGTGGGATGTGCTGCAGGATATGACCTTCAGTTTCCACTATTGGAAGCATCAGTCAGTCTCTGAGGTGTGAGAACAAGGTGACCATCAGCCCACTGATGGTCGGGGTTGTGCTTTAGCACTCAGACAAGCCCACAATTCCAAGACTGGACCCCAGGGGATTGAGGGAGTCAGTGAGGATGACAGCATCTCGAGATGGGAGACAGGTCACCCCTGGCAGCTCAGATTTGCCTGCGGCAGTCTTGGACATCAGTCTGGGGTTTGGTTGAGATTGGTGCAGAAGACCTGACTGTGTCTGAAGGACGGGACAGGAGATGGTGCTTTCCCCAAGGCAGCAGTGTGCTCACTATTCCCAGGATTTTGTGGAAGTCCCGCAGTCATGAAGGACTCAGATATGCCTGGAGCCCTTTGTTAGGTTGGTCACCACTGGTGTGGCCATGTCCCATGTGTGAACCAAGAGACCTGTACCTCCATTGTTCCCATGCTCCCTCTGTCTTCCTAACACATGATCTCAACTAAAGCCAGGAAGGAGAGCCAGGGACCATCTTATCTATTCCAGAGTCCAAGGGATCCATTCCCATGGCCCTGGACATGCTGGGATCCCTGGTGATGGGGTTTGGCCCATACAAAACAAAAATCCTTTTCCATAGGTGTTTTTTTCAGTGTTTTATAAGGGACTTTGAAAGCCTGAAGGATTGCAGGACAGGCTCCAATTCCTGTTTCCTGCTTCCAGAAAAGACTTTCTGGTATCATATTTACCTGGAGCAGCAGTCCTTGTGCTTTGGCCCAAATCACCTCATGGCCAGCATGATCAATGACAGAAAACAGTCAGGACTGATCAAAAACAACATCTGCTGACAACAAACTGACTTCTTCAGGCCAGACATTACTCATGCAGGGGCTAGTTCTAATTACCAGCTTCTTGGGAAAGTGTGATTTTATTATCAGAAATGCCCAGTGTTTGCCAATACCATTTCTTGGGAATGGGGAGTGGCTTGTGACGAATGGGGAGGAAGCCCAGTTGCTGATTAAATATGCTGAGCTATGCTGGAGGCTGAGGGAGCAGCTGCAGGGAATGGGGAGCCCCTGCTGCAGGAGGAAGCTGACCTGTGCTGGGCTTGGGGAACCTGCTCCAGAATGGAAGGTGTTGGGGACAGCCAGGCTCAGAGCGCTGTGGGACATCAGCATTGAGAATGGGGTCTTCAGCCAGGCTTAGGGGATGCCACCAGCTCACACTGGCTGGTTTATGTGAGATGTGTGTCTTTGCACACTGGCCAGCCTGCTGATGGGAGCTTTCTTCCAAGTTTTATAAGTCCCTGAAATTAGGTCTTTGAATTAGTATGTCCTGAGCTGGCCTTGAGGAGCAGGTTTCATAGAATCCGGGAATGATGGAATGGTTTGGGTTGGAAGATGCCTTAAAGGTAATCTCATTTCACTCCCTTCCACTACACCAGGTTGCTCCAAGCCTCGTCTAACCTGGCCTTGGATACTTCCAGGGATGGGGCAGGATTGCACTGCCCTGCTCTGTGCCAGCCTTCCTGCCCTGCACCCCTGTGACCTCTCCCTGCCCAAAGCACAGTGGGACATGACAGTGCTCCTCCCTGCCACAATTCACAGGCTTTGGGCAATAAGGGCTTCATTTCAATTAGCTGCATAATTAGCTGCCCTGCTACATGGATGCTCAGCATGATGCAACGCACTCATGCCAATGTGTTCAGTCCTTCCTGTGCTAGTCCAGGAAGCTGTAGGAGTCTTGAGGTTTGGTATTGTGCAGAGACACTTCAGCTCTGGGTTTCCTCCTCCTGCCTCTCTCGTGGGAACAGCTCTCCAATTTGTTTGAATACTGGCAATCAGACCTGAGCATCACATTGGTTTTGTATGGAAATCCTGGCTCACCAGCCTTGGGGGTGACAGTGCTGCCCTTTCAGCCCCAAATTGCAGCCAGTGGCCAGGCACCACATGCCTTGTAGTCATGAAATAGGGCTTTCCTGCCAGGCTGAATGGTGGAGGAAGGATTTGGGAACTGCTGAGTACCAGGTGCTCCTCAATCCAGTCCTTCACAGTCCCTTTGCCAAACAATCCTTTTCCTTTGGTTAAGCACTGGAACAAACCCTCTGGGAAACTGGTAAAGTCATCATTCCTAGAAGTGTTCAAAAAAGGAATAGATGTGGCATTTGGCAGTGTGGTTTAATGGGCTTGAGGTAATCAGTTGAAGATTGGATTTGATGATCTTGGAGGTCTTTCCCAACCTTAATGATTCTGTGGTTGTTCTCCAAACAGCATGAAATAATGTGTCCTTCTACCCTGACCAGGCATTGAGCAGAGTATCGAACAAGAGGAAGGACTGAACAGGTCATCGGCTGACCTGCGGATAAGGAAAACTCAGGTGAGCCCTGTGGCACCAAGAAGGGGAAGGTGGGCAGTAGCAGCTGAGGGATCCCAGGAGGTGCTGGGAGAGGAGGCCTGTGCTTGGCTATGGAGCAGATTTCTCTGGGTGAAGCTCTGTCCTCCTGCCCAACTGTGCAGGGTTGGCGTGTAGTTTTTACTTTCTGGTGATGCTTTGATGAGAGAACACCCAGTAGGATGCAGCAATTCCTCCAGCCAGGAACCTGTCATTGCATCACTGCAGAGCTGTGTCCTCTGTGCTGGGGGATGTTGGTGAAGACAAGGCATCTCAGAGCCTTACTCTGCAACCAGGAGTGTGTTTTAGCAAACCATTAAAGGGATAGAGGCAACAGGAGCTGCCAGTGCTGCTCTTCATCACCTGGAGTGGGATCCAGATGTAAATCTCTGGCTCTCACAGGGGATTATGCACACACAAAAAGTAAAAGTCCTGATTTCTCCATGCTCTGCAGTGGTGCTGGAGGAGTTCTGGCTTTTGTAGTTAATCTCCTCCTCAGCCTGCAAAGCCACTCATTGAGTCTGCTCTCTTATCCACAGTCAGTGCCAGATCAATATGGCAGTGACGGTAATGGATCAGCTCTGCAGATGCAGCTCCCATGTGGAATCCCAGCACCCTCCAGCCCCACACCAGCAGGGAGAGGCTGTCCCAGCTCAGCCTGAGGCCATGGGGGAACTGTCCTGTGCAAAGCTGGGCCAAGGGAAAGGCCCACCTGTCTCTAGGGCAGGCAGGACAGGGAATTGCTGGGGCACAGTGGAGCCAAAGGATGGTGCAGCAGCAGGAGAGCAGCAAGTTCTCTTCTGTTCCTTCTGGAAGGATCCAGTGTGGATAGAGCTCTGCTGAAGCTAGGCAGTGTCAGGCTGTCAGCAGATCGCTTCCCAGAAAAACCTTCCCACTCCAGAGACACTTCCGTGTGCTTACAGCAGTGCTGTGAGCCCCCAGGGTGTTCTGTTCCCTGCTCTGTGCTGAGCCCGTCAAGAGCTGATGTCATCCCAGATACAGGTGCCAGTGCCAGTGGCAGGGAGGGGAGGTAGCAGTCAGTGGTGGTTGCCTCTGGTATTGGCTGTGGTGTGCCTTTCTTTCTCAGGAAAAGGCTTTACTTGACAGTGTCTGGGGAAACCAGAGGTGACCACAAATAGGAGCTACATAACCCAGGGCTGTGGATTTGAGCAGGGTTTAGATTTGGTCTATGTTGAACTCTGTGGTTCAGACGTCATCCTGGTTTGTGGCAGAGCGGGATTCAGGGCTCTGTTCCACCATAAAGCCATGGAATGGTTTGGATTGGAAGGGACCTTCAAAGGTGATCCAGTCCAACCCCCTGCCAAGGGCAGGAACACCTTCCACTACACTAGGGTGCTCCAAGCCCCATCCAATCTGATCTTGAGCACTTCCAGGAATGGGGCCGCCACAGCTGCTCTGGGCAACCTGTGCCAGGGCCTCACCCCCCTCATAGGGAAGAGTTTCTTCCAAATATCCTGTCTAATCCTGCCCTCTGGCAGTGGGAAGCCATTCTCCCTTGTGCTGTCACTGCAGGCTCTTGTCCAAAGTCCCTCTCCAGCTCTCTGGGAGCCCCTTTAGCACTGGAAGTGACTTTAAAGTCTCCTCAGAGCCTTCTCCTCTCCAGGCTGAACAACCCCAGCTCCCTCAGTCCGGGAGGTGGGAAGTTTTCTTGCAATCTGGCAGGCTCCTAGCATTTCTCTGGGGGCAGGGGAGCGCCTCTGGGCCATGGCACAGAGCTCTGAGGTGGGCAATGTGACACTGCTCCACCATGGAGCTTTGTCTTCTGACCTGGCTGATCCCCAACTCTGAGCTCGTGCAGGTGTTTGTCTCCCCAGTATCCAGAGGGATGGAGACACCGCAGACCATGGGTCCTCTGGGCCCTCATCCAGTGTTTGACCACTGTTATGAAGATTTTTTCCTCCTTAATGTGTAACTGGAATGCCATGTCCCAGCTTTGTCCCTCCTCTCTTGTCCTGCCCCTGTGCACTTCCAAGATGAGTTTTGCTCCAGCTTCTCTCTTTGCACCCTCTGGGTCATTGTAACAAAAGGATCTCTCTGAGCTTTGTCACCTTCAGCTCACCAGACCCTGCTTCTCCCAGCCTGTCCTCGCTTGTCCTGTGCCCCACCTGGGAACGCCACCACCTTTGTCCTTCTGCAGTGACACTGACCAGTTCCAGTCCGTCCTGGGCAATGTGGCTGTGTCTTCCCAGAGCCTGGTCTGTTCTCACCTCCCTTCCCACATTCCATATCGGATTTGGGATGAGCCAAACTGGAAAGCTGATTTAGACATGCCTGGTGCTTGAAGCACAGTGCTTCTGTAGGCATTTGTGCCTTCTTCAGTTTGTATGGACATTGCTATTAGCAAAACACTGAGTAAAAGAAGGAATGAGGAGCCAATTCCCCCTTGTTAACATGTTGTAAACTAGGAGTAACTGAGCATTAAGATTATGTACTTTATTCTGGCTTTGCTGTGGTCATCTCCAACCAGAAGAGTCTCATCAGATCTGGACAGGGAGGGGGCTTGGAGTCCTAAGAGCAGTTTCTAAGGGCATCCCCAGTCCAGAAACACGGCCAGTGATGCAACTTCCCAGAGGTCTTTACAGTATTTTCCATGTTTCTTTATATATGTATTATATATAAGTATATAATATA
>VZTX01022974.1:0-16687 GCA_013400915.1 Pardalotus punctatus | reverse complement strand
TGCTGCCCCCTGCCGGGCAGCATCCGCCAAGCACCTGCCGCCCGGCGCCCCGAGGAGGGGGTGCGCGGCCCTGCCGCCCCTGCGTGCTGCCCGCTTCCTGCGCTCGCTTCTCTCCATGCCTGTCCTGTTTCTGACCTGCCTGACGTCCTTCTGCACCTTTAACCGAGCTGCCAGATGGGATCCTGGCCGTCTCCCCTCATGGCTATAGTTATGTGTCACTCAGGCGTCAAGGCCTGTGGAAGGGGTGGTGCTGGGAGTCACTGCTGAGGTGATCGGGAGCTCCCCTTGTTCCAGTCCCCCCTGCCACCACTGGTGAAGACCATTGCCATGATGCAATGGAGCTCAAGGATGCTGCTCTTCACAGGGCCCAGTAGCCCTGACTTGTCCTGGGACTGTGGACACTGAGGGACACCCCACTCCCCGTGCCAACCCATTCTGGGCGGGTGCCAAAGACAGGTGACTGGAAGCAGCAGCAGCAGGAGATGAGAGGCTGAGGGGAATGCGGTGCTGAGCTTTGAAGTCACCTGACAGGCTGTCGGTGCACTGCCAGCCACGCTGACAGCCGGGTACAGACACCCCCCTGCCACTGCTGTGCTCTGATCACAGCCTTGCCATCACTTCAAAGCGCCTGCCAGGCGCGGGTGGGTTCCTGTGCAGCCTCCCACCCCATGGTTCCGCTCCTCTTGACCCACAGTCTTGCCTCTCCCTTCCCACATGGCCCAGATGCACTGAGGTCTCCAGCTCCAGGGCCAGGGATACCCAGGTACAAGGTAGGCATGGTCCCAAGCAGCGCTGGCAATAGGTGATGGCCCCCAGGGCTGCCACTGTCCTGCCTCTGTGCAGCAGGATCCCCAGCTGCAGAGCAGCCACACCTGGGGACCCTGGGGGTCCAGGCTAGGTTTCATGGGGGCTGCAGTGAAATGCATGGCAAGGGGCAAGGAGGAAGAGCTGAGGTACAACATTCCTAGGCAGAGGGTTCACACAGTGTGCCTGAGACAGGTCATCACTATCCAGACACAGATGCCCACCATGCCAGGACACTGAGGACTGCCAGTTCAGTCTGCCTGGCGTAAGACAACACACACCCCTGTCCCAGCCTGACTTGAGGAGGAATTTTCCATTCCTGAATGGAGGTTGGGGAAAGGCGTGTTTGTAGCAACCCCCTCCTCTTCCTCCCCTCACCCATCACTGAAGCAGCTCAGGAAGGCGCCTGCCTTGTTCATCTCCAGGAAGGTGCAGAGAAAGAGCCTCCCGGGAGGGAGAGATCGCTGGAGGAGACTAGGGACCCTGGCCAGCCTCAGGGGCAGCCTGCAGCACAGTTTCCAGCGGAGCCACCCTGCATGCAGCCATGCCGCTGTCCCTTGCCTGCTGCCAGGATGGGGAAGTTCTGACACCACCCCAGGACAGCAGCTCACCCCAGCTTGTCGTAGGCATCCTGCGAGCCACCCGGATCCCCGGGCTGCACTACATGTGCACCCGGCCACAATCCCGCCTGCGCCGCCTGCTCTGGAGCCTGGCCTTCCTGGTCTCCGCCGGGCTGCTGGCCACAGGCACTGCCGACCGCCTGCACCACCTGCTCTCACGCCCCGTGCACACCCGTGCACGCCTCGCCTGGGCCCCCCAGCTCCGCTTCCCGGCTGTCACCCTCTGCAACCCCAACCGGGCACGCTTCCTGCACCTCACCAAGCCCGACCTCTACTCGGTGGGAGAGTGGCTGGGGCTGGCCCAGGAGAACCACTCGCTGGTGCCTGAGATGCTGGCTGTGCTGGGAGAGGACCAGCGTGCCTGGCTGACACGTCTGGCCAACTACTCACGCTTCTTGCCACCCCGCCGCTCTGAGCGCACCATGCAGAGCTTCTTTCACCGCCTGGGCCACCAGATCGAGGACATGCTGGTGGAATGTCGCTTTCAGGGAGAGCGCTGTGGCCCCCAGCACTTCACTCCTGTGAGTCCCCTCCTGGCAGGAGCAGAGAGCTGGGCTATCCCATGGGTACTGGGAACGATGCTTCACCCCCACCCTAGCAAGGGTGGAGGGGTGGCAGTGTGGGGAGTGGAGCTGAGATGAGCTTTTCCAAGGGTCGTGCAAGACTGTACCTCCCTTCCAGCACCTCCATGGAATTGGAAATTAATTTCTGGACCTCATCCTGCTTGCAGAATACTCTATCAGATCCCTGCCTGCTCCCTTACTCCTGCTCTCTCCATCCCCAGGTCTACACACGCTATGGTAAGTGCTACACCTTCAATGGGGACCGGAGGAATCCACGTGTGACCCGTCAAGGTGGCATGGGCAATGGGCTGGAGATCATGCTGGACATCCAGCAGGAAGAGTACCTGCCCATCTGGAGAGAAACCAGTAAGTGGGGCTATGGCTCAGGCAGGACACAGGTGAGGGGTGCTAGGAGGGAGGGTTGCTGGGCAAGCAGAGCACCCTGTGAGGGTACTATGGGCCAAGCAGGGCACCAGAGGGGTGCAGGTGCTGGGTAGGTGCATGCATGCAGCACCTCTGTCCTTCTCCCACAGACGAGACATCATTTGAAGCTGGCATCCGAGTCCAGATCCACAGCCAGGATGAACCACCCTATATCCATCAGCTGGGCTTTGGTGTCTCGCCTGGCTTCCAGACCTTTGTGTCCTGCCAGGAGCAGCGGGTAAGGCAGGATATCCCACAGCCCCCAGGGAGGTGCCTGTGGGCACCCAGCCCAGCACAGCCATGCAGCAATGCCCTTCTCACCCCAACAGCTCACCTACCTGCCACAGCCATGGGGGAACTGCCGGGCCAGCATGCAGGGGGACCAGATGCTGCCTGGTTATGACACTTACAGCATCGCTGCCTGCCGCCTCCAGTGTGAGAAGGAGGCTGTGGTGCAGAGCTGCCACTGCCGCATGGTCCATATGCCAGGTGAGGAGTGTGCATGATGGTGTGAGGGGCACCCCACTACCCCAACAATCCTGCTGGGGTTGCCCCAACTCCCTGCAGTCTGCACCCAAAGATCACCTCTGCCCCAACACAATTCCCCTGGCCCCATCCCTCTCAACCCAGGGACCACCCCATCCTCTCCATGTGCTGGGTCAGCCCCTGTCCTACCCTCCTTTCACCACAGGTCAGCCCTTTCCTTGTCTGCCTTGTACCTGGGCCATGCCTGCCCCAGCCAACCTGCACCCAAGGGTCACTCATCCCCATTCCCTCTGCACCCTGCCCTACCACCTCTGAGAGAGTGAGTCAAGGGTGGGGGCCAGAATCTGGCCAGACTCCCACCCTCCCAACCAGCTGCTTCTCCACAGGCAATGAGTCCATCTGCTCCCCTAATGTGTACATCGAGTGTGCTGACCACACATTGGGTAGGTGTGGCAGTGGGTGGGCAGCTAGGGGCCAGCTGAGTGCCCCAGGGAGGGGGCTGGGGTCTGCAGCTGTGCCAATGGGTGTCTGCCCCCAGATGCAGCAGTGGAGGACAGCCAGGAGCGCTGCAGCTGCCCCACACCGTGCAACCTGACACGCTATGGCAAGGAGATCTCCATGGTCCGCATCCCCAACAAGGGCTCAGCGCGCTACCTCGCTCGCAAGTACAACAAGAACGAGACCTACATTCGGTGAGTTGCCAGCACTGGGGTGTTCCAGGGGGTGGGCAGGGGGCTGGGGACCCAGGGAACTTCCACTCCACTCCTGGAAGCATACAGAGAGAGGGTCCTGGCATACTCGGTCCCTGCAGTGTCCTCTGCCCAGGAGCATTGTCACTAGAGTTTCTCCCCAAATTGTCCATGTCTTCCCAGCCCTCCTGCCAGCATCTTCCGACCCCACAGTCCCTCGTGGCCTGGGATGTACCCCATCCATGTCCTCACTGCACCAGCCTGAATAATTCACAAGGGCCCTGGGAGCTGGAGGGCTGGGGAGCAGGGGATGCCTGTGGGCAGTGGATCAGGAGAGTTGGTGACCAGTCACCTTTGCTGAGCATGGTGGTGTCCCCACAGGGAGAACTTCCTGGTGCTGGACATCTTCTTTGAGGCGCTCAACTACGAAGCCATTGAGCAGAAGAAAGCCTATGACCTTGCTGGGCTTCTTGGTGACTCCCCTCACCTTCCTGTGGGGCCCTGAGGCGTGGAGCTCTGGGTCCCAGCCCTGGGAAGACGTGGGTCTGGTGGGGGAGGGATCACACAGAGCAGCAGCCAGCCACAGGCTGGCTGAAGGGTAGAATGCTGCTGACTGTCCCCTATCTTGCATGTCTCCCACTCCCTCTGTCCTGCTGCCCTTGTCCCCATGACTGCTCTGTCCCTCACCATCTGGCAGCCCTGGCACCACCCACAGCCCTGCTGGCCAGCCCCAGGCTTCCAGTGTTCTGCACAGCATCTCCTGGTGACCATGTCCCCCTCCTCCTCCCCAGGGGACATCGGGGGGCAGATGGGCCTGTTCATCGGTGCCAGCATCCTCACCATCCTGGAGATCCTGGACTACATCTATGAGGTGCACTTAGTCTTCAGGAATGCGTCTCGGCAGTGGGAGCAGAGACGGGCTTTCCACGGAGGGCATAAAATGTGTGGCTACCCCAGAGGGCTACTACAGCCCCCCAGTTGGGGAACACGCAGAGGACAGCAGTGGGAAGAGAACAGGTCCCCCAGCATTCCTCAGTGACCTGAGGACAGGGAGGGTGGTGGGCAGATGTACTGTCCCCACTGTCCCTGGGTGAGCAGGGGAGTGGGCAGCTCTACACAGTTCTGTGTAGAATGGGGTGTCCACACACAGGGTGCTACCTGTGTGCAGGTCTGGGTCTGACCCCCCCATCTGCACCCAGGTGATCCGAGACAAGGTGAGCCGGGTCCTGCGCCGCTCCAAGCCACCTCTGAAGAAGCCCTCGGGCAGCATCGCCACACTGGGACTGGAGGAGATGAAGGACCAGGTATCCCCACAGGGCTGGGCTGCCTGGAGGCTGTGAGGACAGGGCCTGAGTCTGCCCCAACTCCAGGGGCAAGGGACATCATCCCAAGATCAAGGGTCTATGTGGCTCTGCATTTGGTGCCCTCAGGCTGCAGAGTCAGGGCAGTCCCAGGGAGGTGGGGAGCTGGGTACCCCTGGGGGAGTGCCTGTGGACAGGCTGTGCTGGGCAAGAGGACTCGGGGGGTGGCAGGGTGCATGGAGTCTGTGCCCACCCTATTGACTCTCATCCCCACAGAGCCCCTGTGAGACACTGGGCCGGCACGTGGAGGGCGCCTACAACACCGGCATCCTGCCCAACCACCACCACCGCCACCACTACCCTCACCAGGGAGTCTTCGAGGACTTCGCCTGCTAGGCAAGACTGGGACTGGGGGGCAGCCCCCTGCCAACCCCCTCTCCAGCATTAGCATGGAGAGGGACTGCGGCACTGGGTGCAGTGGGCACAGGCCCCTGCCTCCCCCACCCCACTGCTGGGACCGGCCACATCGTTAGCCCCCAGTGATGCCACTGGAGCTGCCTCAGCACCGGCTCCGGAGCAGCCCCCCAGCCCTTTTGCCCGTCCCCTCTGCTTGCCCCTAGCACGTGGGCTCAGCCCAGTTTCAAGCACATGGTGTGGGGGGGATGGGCATGCCAGGGGAGTTTGGAGGAGCAACAGGTGTGGGCCAGAGAGGCCCTGGTGCTGCAGAGCATGAAGGGGGTAAGCTGAGGTTCCTGTGAGCCCCTCCAAGCCCTCCCCTGCTGACCCCTCCTGGGTGGTGGTCTCTGCCCTGCATGGTTTTCCCCAGGAGAGAGACAGCCTGGAACAGCTTCTGCTCTGCCCAGGAACCACTTCCCCCTCTTCCTGCTGCAGGTCAGGGCAGTGTTGCAGGGCACCCCTCTAAGCAGCATGGCCCCTGCGGCCAGCCCAGGGACACCCCAACTGCAGCCACACCTGCATGGCACCACCCTGACCCCTGGCACCACCACCACTGTGACACCTGCCCAAACATCTGCCCGTCCTTCCCCAACCTCATGTGGCCTCTCAGGGCTGCATCCCCTCCATCACTCTTCCCAGCCAGACCCCTGCACTGTGACTCGCCCTGCCACTCCAGTGTTTGCCCCCAATTACCCCCAGTCATTTCAGCACTGCAAACCTACTGCCTCCCCCGTCTCCTGCCCCAATCCATTGTGAGCCCATCCTCTCCTTGCCCAGGTATTGCCCAAAGTGGCTCATCCCTTGGTGTAGCTGCCCAGCACAGCCCAGGCAGCGTGGAGGGTCCTGCTCTCACTCCCCTGCCTGTCGCTGCTCTTTTGCACCGTGCACGTACCCCTTGCCATATTCTCAGCTCCGGGTGCTGAGCATCCGCTGTGCCTCCCCCAGACTGTACATGGTTAGGAGGGTGCTCCGTGCCCAGCACCACCCGAACAGCCACAGTCCAACCTGGTGGCCAGAGCCTTGGCCAGAACTGGCACCCACAGTCCTCCTGCCTGCCCTGAGATGGTGGGACCCACGGCAGGACCCGCGGCAGGACCCGCAGCACTCCCCCTGTCCTGTTGTACATTGCCTCCACCCCCTCCACTGTAGCAGCAGACACCAGCGCAGGGCAAACTGCCCTAAAATATCTCAGGAGGGGGGGCGAGCTGGCAAAGCCCCCCTCAACACACACACTTGGCAGAGGGGGACCCCAGGGCAGGAATTTGGGACCTCTGGGGAAGGCTGGGGTTGAGCCAGACAGCCTCTGGCCCTGCTGGTTTGGTCCCCATCCCTGGTGCCTGCAAATGGAACATGGCCATGCTGTGCCGTGCCCAAAGCCATAGATGCAGGAGGAGCCATCATCCTTGCAGCCCTCAAGGTCCCACACATGGGAGGCGCAGGGCAGGGACCAGGGCACCAGCAGCCCTGGCTCTGGGTATGTGTGGCCCAAAAGCCCCCCCCCAAAATATATACCCACGAGTAAGCATGTTCCCTGTGGGTGCAAGTACCCAACTGTGTGGTGTTCTATGTCCCCTTGCATGGGGGGATACACAGCAAGCCTCCCAGCAGGGCAGGCACACTGGCTCCCCAGGGAGCCCTCCAGAGCACCCAATGCCAGCTCCCCATGGGGTTCCCATACACCAACCTGCAAGCAGGAGGGTCCCCAGAGGGGTGCCATATGTTAGCCCAGGAATGTGCCACGGCCATGCCAGCCAGCCTTACACCAAGATCTCCTGTGGCAAGTGGGGTGTGCAGAATGTGGCCCCTTCCTGCCAGGTGGAGCAGCAGGCCCTGAGCAGGGTGGGCATGGGCACCATGGTGGGAGGGCCAGCATGAATACCCTCATGCTGGTGAATGTGAGAGATATGTGTCACTGTTTTATAAATGTACAAACGTTCCCTAATAAAGAGGCACAAGTAGGTCCAGAGACGCCTGTGAGGGCTGATGGGGCAGAGAGATGGGGGAGACATCACCCTAGTGGGGAGGTGGTGGTTGAACGCAGGGAAAATTTTACAGCCCCATGCTCATGTGCGAGGGGTGCAGGGTGAAACTGAAACAGGGGAGGCAGAGGATGGGTGGAGGGAAAAGGGGGTTCTGCTGGGACTTTCCCCAGCAGAGGTGCTCCTCCAGCTCCTGCCTGCTCCAGACCTTTCTCCATCTGCCTCAGCTACCCTGCAGCACAGACAAAGGGGACACAGTAGGAAACAGAAGCTGACCTCATGGTGAAGGCTGCCAGCACCAGGCACCACAGGTTTCCCTCTAAACCAGTGAGGGCTGAAAATGCCTGAGGGTAACTGGCTGCAGCTGGGACACAGGACCACATCCCACAGCTCACACCATGCCCTGTGAGAAGAGCACTGAGGCTGGGTGCTAAAGTGAAAAGTAGGGAAATAGCTGCATCCTCCACATCTTTTTATCACCAAGTAAGAGGATTGGGTCCCTTTGGGATGAGGTTGTCCCTGCCACCGAATTCTGAAGCATCTGCCCCTCCAGGATGTTCCACCACTTCATCCACACCAAGATGGTAACTGGGAACTTATGGTGCCTCCTGGTCTACAGTGAAGATGTGTCACAGGAGCTGAGCAAGGAGAGCAGGATTGTGTGGTGAGCCCATAAGGTCCTTCCTCAGCATGTCCTCCAGCTTCTTCAGCACCATGCCCAGGAGTGAAGCATGGCAGAAAGAAGGCTGAGCTTCATGCATGGCCCATCCTGGCTTCTTATGCCAATAAAGTGGCCTCAGGACCGTTCCCAAAAGCCCTGTAGTGACAACCTAGCAAAGATTTGACATACATTTGTCTCTGTTGCTCTCAGCACCTCTATTCTTTAATTTGACAACTTCCAGGTGCTATCTGGAAGTGACAGCTCCTGTAGTGTCTCACACTTCTCCAAACAGGATAGGCAAATGAGGTGAACTCAGCATCACGCCCTGCCTGTGGCATGCCTCATGTCCCGGTACAGATGGTGCTGAGCTGAGGAGGGCCCGTGGGACAACCTAGGTTTAGCACCCTGGGGTCAACCACAAACCCCAATGCTGTGGCCCCTGTGTGCCCCCTCTCACACTGTGCCTGTTCAAGGGTCACCAGGGGCTCAGTCCTCCCCAGAGATGGAGATGCTGCCACCTGGGGTGCACCCAGCACAGCACTGCTTGAAACACCTGTAATGAGCCACATGAAATAGCTGGGGCATAATTAGAAGGGGATCCACTACAGTGAAACAGGCCCTTAATTTTAATGAGCACAGCCCTCTGGACAAATGCCAAGTACCTGATCACAGCAGGACCGGCTGTGCTGGCGACAGCTTCTGTCACTGTGGAGGTGACAACCCTAGAAGACACAGCTCCTGTGGTGTCAGTCCCCAGGGAGGGGAAACCAGGATGGTGTAGGCAGCAAGGATCTCTTCTGTCTGTGAGGTAGGCATCTCCTTTGGGCACTTTGCAATGTGCCTCCACTGCCATGAACAGTAACTACAGCTGTTTCCATACAAAAGCTGCATTTAAAAGAAAACAAAACCATCCAGCTTGGGAGCAAAGGGTTTGGAAATAAGACTTGAAATGCAATAGGACATGTGGTCTCACTGCTGTCACCTTCTCCCCAAGCATCTCCTGCCTCAAGATGCTGATGGTGACAGGCAACACTTGGAGAAAGGAGTGACTCTCAGCATATCTGTATGACATGCACATGCCAAACTCACTGCTTTCCTCTTCATCGTTTGCCCATAATCCCCTTGCTGGGGAAATGGACTGGTAGTGCCAATCAGTGAGGCCAGGCAGGGGACACACAGCACCCACTTTCCAGCACTCAGCCCCTGACAGTGGGCAAGCAGGTGGGAAAAAACAAGGAGGCAATTAAAATTAAAGTCCAAGCAAGCTGCCTGCCTCTTCCCTCACTGCCAGAGTTTCAGGGTCTCTCATTCTGTCAGTGCTGGGGTGGTGTGGCCCCAGAGGGGACATCTCCAGGCACAGCTAGATATGCTGACACCCCATGGAAGGAAACCTCTGCAGGCAGGCACACACTGGCAGCAGCTCTGTCTACACCTACAGCTTTCCTTCTTCATTGAAAGGTTCAGATTTCCCTGAGCTTGGCCAGAAGAAACCCTAAGCAAACCCTCACACACCCTCCAGAGGGCTCACCAGTATGTTGGGCACCCAAGGCACTAGATGGAGGCAAAGCCTGGCACCTCCCTCTCTGCTCCTCATCAAGCAGAGCAGCTGCTTCTACTTTCACTTACAGACAGGAGGAAATGTTTGCTGGAGTTGGGTCCTGGCCTGTGGTTGGCAGAGCTGCTCCTGCAGGACAGGCAGTGAGGCACCACTGGCCTCTTCCCAATGAAAGCACAGGGAAGAAAGGGCATTGCATTTCCCCTTGCCCTCCAGCCCTTTTCTGGCATGGCTGCAATTCCCACATCCTCCCAAAGGTCAGACATCAAACTGATTAATATTGCTGGAGCTGAAGTAGCTTTGCCGTGGAGTTTAGCACAGCCTGAAGTGACCCAAGCAGGGCTAGAGAAGCAGGTTTTGCCTTCCCTGCTCACAGGCTCACTGTTGTGTTTGCAGGAAAACAAACCAGGGTGGGGGGACAACAGCAGTAGTTTCGGTTTCCCCCAGTTTGAGTCCCATTTCCAGTGCAGAAATGAGAGTGGAGGCAGGAGGGGAGGCAGGTGCCCACCCAGGCCCAGAGCACTGACAGCCCCTCTTTGTGCTTCAGAGTGCTCTGAACCACCCCTTCACTCTCTTTTCCAATATCAAGAGGAAGTTGCTCTGCCTCTCTTGGTTGCTGTGGTGAGCCAGTAACACTTAGAGAATTTCCTCAAGAGTTGTAGAAGTCTAGAAGGCAGAAGTCTAGAAGGCAGGAGACAAGTTTTCTCCTGCCTCGTTGGTAAAATTGACCTTTCACTGCCCTGCCTCTGCAACTGAATAAGTGCAAAAATCCACATATTGTATGGATGTACTGGTCAAACATGAAGAGGGATCACAGAATGTCTGTTTGGTCAGCCACCCACATCAGCACCCAGGGCTGCTCCTCCTGCCTCTTTCAAAGGTGTCACTGTCCCAGTCTGGCACCCTGCCTGCACCTGCCTGCCCTATGAGGGCAGGAGAGGGGCAGAGTGCAGTAGTGCCCATGTCCCCTTTGTCACAGGTCTCTGCCATATCCCAGTGTGCACACTCACTTCACAGCCAGTACTCACCTTGCTCGCATCACCAAGCACCTTCCAAAAGTTTTGCACATCCTTTTTCGGGGTTTCATCATGTTTTGATGCTGCAAATAACCTGGCAAACACTAAAACAGCTTCAAACCCTGACAGCTTCCTTGAAAAGGGAGCAGTAACTGTGCTGAGAGTGTCAAAAGCACTGTCACTTGCTCATACACATCAGAGCGGGGAGGCTCTGCTGGTATTGATAGTGCAGAGCGTTAAGTATGTAAATACCTCTAACTTGCTCTGGGCAAACAGCAGTGAGGCAAGAGCAACTTTATCTAGACAGTCTCATGATAATTAAATGACACTTCTGGGTTTCTTTTTGCAGCCAACTTGATTTGAAGGCTGTTTGCTTTATCGCCATTTGGATACTCTTCTAATGCCTAATCACATCTTACTACTTGGGTCTGCGTTTCAGAGGACAAATGTATCTAACACACCTGCATCTGCCTCACTCCCTCTGTACCAGATTTCCATTTAAAGGGAAGGATGTGCTCAGGGAAGATCAAAAA
Organism: Pardalotus punctatus; assembly: GCA_013400915.1. NCBI lineage: Eukaryota > Metazoa > Chordata > Aves > Passeriformes > Pardalotidae > Pardalotus > Pardalotus punctatus. The sequence continues at coordinate 5,601 of VZTX01022974.1, read as the reverse complement.
TAGAAATACTCAGAACAAGCTACCACTTACTGTCTGAAATACAATAAAATTATATTTAAACATATACACTCCTACACCATGGATACAGGGACTGGAGCAGGAAGAGATGAATGAGGTAGCCTTGGAAAAGGCGTATCACACAGCCCAGGGGCTCCCCGTGAGTTTTGCTGAGCACTACCAGCCTTGGTAAGTAATAGTGAGTAGGTTCCATTAAATTTCTTGGGGGTGTCTCTTTGATACATGTGTTTCATGAAGCACTAAAACATGATGAGTAAAGGGCTGGTGGGAAGAGCACATGGAGTCATGAAAATCACGCCTGAAGCAGGTAGCATGGGCAGAGGACGCAGTCCCTACTCCTCATAATGTAAAGAGGAGCTGTAGGTGATGAAACAGTCCAGGACAGTGTTCTGCCCAACTCAGAACTGGAAAACACAAGTGCTGAGAAGCCCTGAGATGTAGAACAGCCCAAAAAAAGGGTGAAAACAATGCAGAGAGGGCAGAGTTCACCCTACCTGAGCAGCCATCTTCCTGCTTGGGCAGAGCATGTTGCAGGTGCTTGGGGAAAGAAGCATCTCTGTAAGGAGTCTGGCCAGCCAGCTGCAGCCAGACTTTATATAAGCAACCAGCACCTACCATCACACAGACCCCAGCAGAGCCTCATGAAAGAATCAGCCAGACCCACTGGTACATCTCTCCATTTTATTAGTGTAAATGCACCCCATTCCCCCTCCTTTTCCCCCTATTAAATACAAACCAGGAGCAGAGAGTGGCTCCTCAGTCGCTTTCTCCTTAGGAGATGCACAGCCAAACCCTCTGCCATGCCCACCAGTGTTGGGCACAACGCCCCTCGACCCTGAGGGCAGCCCCCCAGTGGGGAGGAATCCCACCTCTGTCAGAAGGTTCTTGTCTGAGGGCTGTGACCTCCGACGTCCTATCAATACTGCGAAGGCCAGAGTGGCCTGGGTCATGGTTCCCATGGGGAGCAGCTCATGGTATGTGAAATCAGCAGGATCCCCTCCGGCACCCCCTACGCCCACCGGCCCCAGGGGCCAAGTTCCTCACACCCCAACTAGCCAGGAGCACTCCAGCTCATTGCCAAGAGACAAAACCCCAAACCCAACATCCTTATTGCTCTTTTGGGATGGGATGTACCCCATTCCACTGTCCAAGCTTGTGGCAGGCACAGGGATATGTCCCTCCCTGTACAACTAGACCAATGCTCCAAAGGAGCGAGGGGCACAGTCCTGTCCCAGGACAGGGAAATATGAGGGATCACTCCAGGCCCTGTGGCAGTCATGGCCCTGCAGCAGGGGGGGCTCTACGTTCCCCCAGTTGAGGGGGCACAGCAAGAGACAGGGCAGCCCATCTTCCCTGTGCTCAGCAGCAGGGCCAGGACACAGGGATGGAGCCAGCAGCCAGCAGCTCTGGATGAGGAGCCAAGCATTCCAGTCTGCAGCTCAGTGATTCTGACCCCATCTTGCCCCGGGGTCTACACATCCATGGCCGCTTGAGAAAGACCCAGGCACCCTGGGCTGGCAGACCCCGACCTGGGCAGCCCCAGTGGGGCAAGTCATGAGCTCGGACACCAGCAATCCCTGCAGCCGCTGGAGAAGGAAGACAGATTTGGGCAGCAGAAGAGGTGGAATGGGCAGGTAGGCATGGCATAGCAGGGCCAGCCCCTCCACAATCCAGGGTTCAGGTGCTGTTCCCCTGCTCCTGCTCAAAAAGGACCATGGCCAGCTGGGAGCGAGAGCCTACACCCTCCAGGCTGCTCTGGACACAGCGGTGGTAGATGTCCTCACTGAGCCGGGGGTTGCAGGCCTGGTGCCGGTAGCGCTGCAGCAGGGCAGGCTCCACAGCCCGAAAGACATGGAGGTTGGAGTATTTGATGAACATGTCGTAGATGTCCAGGGTCTCCAGGATGTCCTCATTCTCCTGCACATCCCCTGCCATGCGGGTACGTGCTGCCATGTAGTCAGCATTGTAGAAGCAGGCTTCGTGGAAGACATCACGATCAAAGCGCCCCATGTCCCGCAGCAGGTCCAGCGTGGTGGGTGGCACCTGGTTGTGGTAAGCAATGGCTGGGTTGTAGCCCTGGAAGTGGATGGGGAAGAAAACCTGCCAGTTGTTTATGGTGTTCATCCGGCAGCGGTTCAGGAAGTCAACCGTGACCTCTGTCCCCACACCAGCCACAAAGAAAAGTGTGTCAACGGGATGCTTCTTGGAAATAATGTCCATGACCTTGATTTGGGATGGTGCATCTGTCTTAACACTGATCCAGGGAATCTTTACTTCCGCATACTTGCGCTCATACTCGGTGATCTGGGACTTGACAGAGGCAAAGATGTCATTCTGGGTGACCTGCTGGGCCTCAAAGGGGTCATAGATGAAGAGGAAGGTGAGCACTGCGTTCTCACTGCTCTCAAAAGCAGCTGCCGCATAAGCCTCCAAGAAGTGGGCAGCATAGTCCCGGTCATGGGCCGTCAGCGGCAGGATGACATTGATGCGACTAGCCTCTGTCACATAGGGCATGGGGATGATCTCCACCTCGCTGAGGGGCCGCACCAGATGCACTCGCTTAGTGACGGAGCGGCTGTGCCCCTTCTGGGTGACCACCTCCACCTGAAGGTCCAGCGTGTACTCCATGCCACGTGTGGGGTCGAAGCGCCGGTACCCATTCACCAGCTGCTGCTTGCGGACATGGAGCACCGGCTGGTACTTGCGGTTCAGCTCCTCCATGGCTGTGGCCACCACATCGGCCACATCCGCCAGATCCGCACCATGCAGCTCACACTTAGGGGAGCCATCCACACAGGCATAGACCTGTTCCTCTGTGAAGTAGTCCCAGCGCAGCACCTCAAAGCGGGTTTTGGGCTGGAATGGGGGCGGGATGCCAATGGGCCATGTGGCGACGTGGTCCCCGTCAGCAGAGAGGCTGCTGGCATTCTGGATCTCCATCTGCAAAACAAGGGATGGAGGACTGAGAGCCAAGGCAGGCACAAGAAGGTCTTCCAGCTCTGGCAGCAGTCAAGCTGACTCCTGATAGTCAGAGATCAGCCAGAGCTGGCTCAAAGAGCAGTGCCAGAACAACTCTGCCCTCAACATGACTCCTGTCCAGCACCTCAGGTTTTCTCCCTCACCCTATCTGGCCTTTGCTGACAGATCTCTGCACCCTTCCGGCTTCATCACCCAGAACCACCATCGCATCTCCAGGACCCATCTAGATCTAGACAGCACTGCTGCCTCTGTAGTCACATGGGCTCAGCTGATCCTGTCCAACAGCAGGATCAGGTGAGAAACCCACAGAGAGACCAGAAAGTCCACAGGGATGACAAATGGAACCAAGGCCTTCCTAGCCAAGCCAGGTCTCACCTGGAGCTGCTGGATCTCCTCATAGGTTCTCTCAAGCTCCACCTGTGCAAAGTACTTGTGCAGCCGGTACATCTGGAGGGGATCCAGCACAGGGTGGACAGTGAAGGCACTCTGGAAACGGAGATCAGTCTCCCGTTCAGGGTCTGTGTTCTTCCCCAGCTCAAAATAGTGGTAATGCAGACCCTGTGCCAGCCAGGAGAGATAGGTCACAGCCAGCCCCAACCTGTACTCCCACACCACCAGATGCCAGCACAGCAAGCTCAAAGGATCTCAGGGTGCAACAGTGGGTTCTCCCAGGACTGGGAGCCCACAGGGAGGAGGGAAAACACCGGGCCAGGATCCAGCCATCTCTGCTGCAGGACCTACCTCATGTTCCTCTGCACAGTTGACACCTGTGTAGTCAATGATGCAGCGGCCCAGCCATTCATCAGGCCGGGCACTGAGGATGTCATTGCGGCAGCTCTCCAGGTGCTGCTGCAGGAGCAGGAGGAGGCTGCGGGACAGCAAGTAGCCAAACCCTCCGTAGCAGTAACGTCCCTCAGTGTCCCCACCGATGAACTCCTCAGGACGACCCAGGTAGAGGTGGGTGTCAATGCTGAGGTGGGCAACCAGACGGTTGATGCGGTGTGCCTCTGTGTAGGTATCATCCTGCACCAGGAAGAACCAGTCGAAATCGTTCACGTAGTGGTCCAAAAGGTACCTGACGGTCTGGTACATGTTCCAGATGGGCCGCTCATCACTGTGTGTCACCACCGTCATGCCATGGGGCACCTTGCGGCCCCGTGTGCCTGTGAAGTACACCAGGCGCTCCAGGCGGTGGGCCAGCGTGCGGTTGACAGCCACCCCCAGTGTGTTCAGCGTGCTCTTGGAGGTCAGCACGCCCACGAAGAGTCGCTGCCGCATCCCCAGCTCTGTGCTGATGTACCGGGTCCTGCAAAAAAGAAGACCATGTATAGCCCCAAGGGCACTGCAACCCACCCCAGCCTGCACCCTCCCTGTTGTAACCAATGGCACCAACCTCAGTTCCTCTGCAGGAACTGCTCCCAGGCTTCAGCCAGGCACACAAGACATAACCCCAGTTGTCACCAGCTGCCACTATGCCTGTGTCAGAGCACAGCAGAGCACTTTGCTGAGGTCCCCAGCCAACTTGAGACCAAGGGGGACCCTACCTTTCCATGAGCTGGCCAGTCCAGCTCAAAACAGATGCTGTCAAAAGGCTGAGCACAGCTAAAAGCAGGAACCAAGGCTGCACAACTCAGCTCTAGCGGGGACATGAACCACCAGGCACCCCAACCATAAGGCTAGCCCCAGCCAGGTTAGCCAAACTGGGAAGCACCTGCCTACCACCCCTGCCAGCATACTGCTCTAGTGCAGGCAGGAGAGAGAGCCCATGCTGCCCTCCCTGGGGAAGCCAGGCCCCACACAGGTAGCTGAAGCCAGCAAAGGACTAGTTGTGTCACCCTCCCCACCACAGCCCCCAGCTGTCGCACTTACAATGACTTTCAGGTTTAATTCTCCCAGTCTGGCGCAGTGGCAGGAAGCGACCCCCCCATCACGTCCCCCAACTGCCACCTGGTACACAGTGGCCCCATTCAGCCCCCTTCATCCGCCCACCACCTCACCAGGACAAGGAGGCCCTTTCACTGCCTGTTCCCTGTCATCCAGGGGACACTGGGACGGGGCTGCAGCCGACTCCGAAGCAGGCTGGCGCTTGCAGCACTGGGTGGGGACGTGCCACCACAAGAGAGGTCCCTGCTCGGGCAGGAGGGGACCGTGGCAGGGTGCCCGGCGGCATGTGCTGCAGCAGGCAACCTTCGCACAGCGGGCAGCAGCATGGGCAGGAGGCTCTTACGCTTCAGGCTGAGGGTAAGGTGAAGTGGGGCACAGGGGAGGAAAGGAAGCAGCTGGGAAAGGCACCTGCTGTGAGAAAAACCCGTCTGCAGCCCTAGGTGGCCGGAAGGCAAAGCACACTGCTGAGCCTTCTGAAAAGCCCCCCAGCCTCAGCACGGTAGGCACACACCCACACTCAGACACCTCAAGCTCACTCGCAGCTACCCCCAGATAAAGCCCGGTGAGCGGCGGCCCAACTCCCCCAGCCCGGCCCGGCTCCCCCCACACCTGACGGCCTTCTTGGCGGCCCTGCCGGGGCTGGGCGGGCGGTAGGGCACGACGCGGGGCTCCCAGTTGTCAGCGCCCAGAGCGGCGAGCACGGCGTTGGGCCTGCGCGCC
>VZTX01022936.1:0-11930 GCA_013400915.1 Pardalotus punctatus | reverse complement strand
CCTGCCCGGCCGGGGGCCGGAGGGGGCGGGGCCCGCGCGCGCGCCGGGCGGGGCCGAGCACGCGGAAGGGACACGCCCCCAGGCTCCCCTTCCCCGTCCCCGCCCCGGCTTACGCACCTCCCGCTCCACCAATCAGAGGCGGTGGCTCGCACCGCCCTCGTCACCGCCTGTCGGAAGCAGCCACAGACTACTCGTCCCGGGAGGCCACCCGCCACATCCACCACACAGGTAGGCGGGCGGTGCGCCGCAAGACAGGCTGGGATTTGTAGTCCGCTTGTGAGAGGCTTGCCCGATGCGCTGATACCGGAAGATGGAAAGTAGGAACGGCCGCGGCGCCCCACAGGAGAGGGCCTTTCCGGCGGGCAGGAGCGGAGTGTATCGCTCTTCTGCCAGACCGATCGCGGCCCTCGGGCTGAGAGTGATAGGCGCTGCTGCTCCCCGTATCGACTCGGGTGCTCTCTTCGCCGGCCTGCCGGAACACGATGAGCCGCATCGGTTCCCGCCCGGACCGGTAGCGCTAAGCGCCAGGCGCCGTCGGAGCAGTTGTCGGGGCACCGGAAGGCGCCACAGCGAGAGGGTCCGGGGAGGTGGCAGCGCTTGGCGAGTCCTGTCCGGTCTCCGGTGGGTGGAGTGGCCGCGCCTCCCTCTGGAATATACATATGTTCTCCTCTTCCTTCGGCCTCCGTGATGGGAGTTTGGTTGCGCGGAGCTGCCTTTCTCTCCCGGTGCAGCGGGTCCGGGAACTGTGCAGTCAAATCCAGGGCGAGCCGCCCGCCTTCCCTGGTGAGTGTCGTACCCCGGCAGGGAACTTACCTGCACCTTACATGGGATGGCTTTTCCGCTCCTTTTTTTATTAATGATCGCTTTTCCCGCATGTGAGGAATTGCTCGTTTATAAGCTTTGTGCAGTCATTTATCCCTTGAAGAGGAGATGATCCATGAATGGAAAGCCATCGCCTGTTCCCTGATACTCAGTTCTTTAACTAGAAATTGTTTTTGCAACAATTAATAATTGTTTTTGCAACGCTAATACAACTTTAGAACTTCAGTTCATAAAGCTGCCTAAAATTAAGTGTTCTGTAATGGGCAAGTACCGATTGAATACATATGCAATATATATACATATATCTCTTTAATTATATATCTCTATAAATATACATCTGTAAGAGTCTTGCATTCGGTAAGTGTAGGCTGTGATGGAACTTTGAGCATCAGATCAACTCAGCAATTCATCGGTTTCAGACCTCCTGAATTTTTCTGTTTTAGGGCATTGACAAAACAAGTATGTTTCCTCTCATACAACGATGCTGCTTCCACACACCTTTCCAAGTAAGTTACTGAAGGCTTTTTTTGCTGTCTGATTTAATTTAAAACTAAAATAGCAAAAGATAGGACTGGAGCTTTGAAAAAAGATGGCTTCCAAGCTGGAGTTTATCACGTTTATCACTCAGCTTTTCTGGAGTAGTTTATAATTTCTACAGCACCTTTAGGCAAAGCTATTTCTTTTATAAAATCAAATTTTATTGTCTTTTCTCCTATCACTTCTTAATGCAGCAGTGAAGGGACAGTAGCTAGTTTCTGGGGTGACCGTGTCCTGCTTCTATATGAAACTTGTATTTTACTCTGAAAAGGACTGATATATCTTAAAAATGCCTAAAGAATGCATGTGTGTGGGGAAGGATAGGTGGGCACTGAGTAAGCTTTGCTTATGCCCTCTGAAGAGCCCAGTTGCTCTTCATCAGCTGCAATGGGTACCTTCATTGGTTCAGTTAAAACTGCTTGAAATTCAAGAGGAAGGACAGCTGTGGTGTGACCTGACCTGCAAAACTACTTGGTACAATATTCCATAGGTAGTTCAGGTACCTGCAGATCTGTAAGCCTGCACTGTACAGTGTTCAGAACAAGTTTTGTGCTTGCAGCTCCAGAAGTTAACTGGTCCCAGAGTGCTGCTCTATGGGATGAATGAAACAACTTGGTCTTCTTTCGCCTTCCGGCTGCAGAGAGATGTGTGTCCTCTCTCAACATCTCTGAATCTCAAACCAGCATCAGTTTACACAACCAAGCTCCAGGGTTTTCATACCTCTCTTCATGTCTTCAAGAAGAAAACCTCTGCAGAATCTGAGGCAGAATCGCAAAAAAGCCCAGAATCACTGAAGTATTCCTCCAAGCCAGTCCTTTACTTAAGCCTTGGGGGGCTAATTCCATTTGTGGCTGTGCCCCTGGCCATGGTCATCCAGGGGACCTACTGCCCAGAGCTGGCCTTTGCTCAGATTGCCTATGGTGCTGCCACAGCGTCTTTCCTAGGGGGAATGAGGTGGGGGTTTGCTCTCCCGGAAAACAGCCCGGCCAAGCCAGACTGGCTGAACCTGGCTAACGGCACAATTCCTCCTCTGCTTGCCTGCCAAGCCTTGCTTTTCAAAGATACCACTCAGGGAGCAGTAATGCTCGTGCTGGCCTTAGGGATAACGCTGCACTATGACACTTCCCTTCTTCCTGGCTACCCTAGGTGGTTTAAAGTACTGAGGGTGGTGGGAACAGTAGTGATGGTATCATCTCTGTTGGCCACTGTAGCACTGAAAGCTTTCTTGGAGGTGGAGCAAAGTGATGATAAAAATATGGCAGAAGACAAATTAATAAATCAATAGGGAAAAGCTATTATCTGCCAATAAGGTATTTGTATGGAGTTCCAGGAGAAATAAAGACTGACTTGTGCTTAAAAATCATATGATGGCAGGAATCAAGATGCTTATTCTTGAAGGAAAATGATTTTTAAACTGATTTTGGAGCTAGTTCAGGAGGGAAGGATTGTAAATAGCAATTATTTCCAAGGCAAGAATGAGTCTGTCCTTATCTGTAGAACAAAGAATCACTCCTGACTAAGATGTTGCTGCTATAGGAATTTAGAATGGAGGTTCAAAATGACATGGGTATGAATTGTTCTATACTGAGTTATGAAAGTATCTGGTTTAACTGTAATGTCTAATCATGTTCTGAGGTGGGGAAAACAACAGTAACAATATGAAAACAGTTCTAGTTTGATGTTTAAAGAAGTAGCAGAGAATTATGTAAAAGTGCATTCATACTCAGTTGCTGTGTTGTGGAACAAGACTCCTGTTTCACACCTATTTTCAGGAAGGTGCTGAAAATCACAGAATCACAGAACGGTTCGGTTTGGAAGGGACCTTAAAGATCATCTCGTTCCAGCCCCCTGCCATATACAGGGACATCTTCCTCTAAATCAGGTTGCTCAAAGCCCCATTCAGCCTGAACACTTCCAGGGATGCTGTGTGAGGAAGTGCTCAGTGCCACATGAAGTTTGTTTGCAATGGCAAGCCAAGTCAGCACTCACCTGAAATGTCTCATTCAGCTGCTATGCTGGAGTGGGGAAAAGCTGAAGGGGGAGCTCTGTATCTTTGACAAGGTGCCACAGAGGACAGAAGGTCAACTTCCTTCTCAGGCTTACTGAAATTAAAAAGGCTATTTAGGCCACCTGTTCCTAGGTTTTGTCTTATGCTATGACACAAGGACTCAAGTGCTGGCACTAAGAGATCAGATAATGGGACTGAAAGTAGCTTCTGTTTTCTCCCTCCTAAGAATCCGTGTATTTGGCCAGGTACAAGTGGACTTATAGCCTGCAAACCCTCCGTGATGAGCCTATTACTGAAACCACTGCAGAAGCATATGCTCTTTCTACTTAATTCTTCCTAGCACATCATTTAGTGGAACAGTGGAAGACACAGCCTAAATCACATGGATTTACTTTTATAAGTCAGCTACCTCAAGAAGCCTATGAAATGGCATGGGGGCATATTTCTTGTAAGCTTTTTATCAGAAATATTTAAGTACAGTTTAAGATGCAAGAAGAAATCTGAAAATGACATGCACACACGGTCTTAGGACCAGATAATCCTCATTGTTCTGTTGAAGCACTGTTCTTCATTGTTGTTCTACACCAAATAAAGCACATATTGTCCCTTGAAATTTGTTACCTGTTCGTTCTGCAAATAACAGATGTTTAAGAAACCTGCCTGTCCTGGAGATGGAGCCATCTTACACGATACTCCTGAAACAGCAGCTCTGTACACCAGCCTCTCCCTTTTGCAACCTGTTAGCCTTTGTATCTTGAACAACATATTAGACCATTATGGGTATCAATTACTCTATGCTGAAGTGTGAAAGTACCCTATTAAACAATATATTTCAGAGCTTTCTGAATATAAAGGAAATAAAATCCAGTTTGTGAATGAAAATGTTTTTTCTATTCCTTCTTAGACACGGCATCTTTTAAGATGGGTCCAGAGGAGTCCTGTTTTTGTCTTGATTAGGGAAAAGAGGTGCTGAGGATCAGAGACCATAATCAACCAGCTTCTAAGTTTCATTCAGACATGACAGAATCAGTCACAAAACCTGGAGAAGGTAACTTCACACAACTGCAGACTCCCTCAAGCTCCATTAAACCAGGAAGGTTACAGGTAGGGATCAGAAGCAAACTCCTAGTTCCCAAACTAATAAAATACGGCTAATGTAGGGTTTCTCAAACGGTTCCATGAGGGATCCTGAAATGTAAAGAGGAAAGCCTAAGAAATATTACCTGTAATTTCATCCCACAGAGGGCTGAACAGAGCTGGCAAGGCAGCCAGATGCCCAAGAAGTCTGAGTGATTTTACACTGAGAAGAGAAATACGCGAGTGACTGCGGAAAAGTGTTACTTCCACCACTTAAACAGTCACAATTTATAACCAATCTTTCCCTAGTGTTCTACTGGGAAATAGGATTTCCAATAAAAAGAAAAAAAATGGCCCATTATATGAAAGTGGCAGTAATATAACTTAATAAGTTATGAAAGCAACCTCTTCAAGAGCATTCCAGTCAGTTCTGAAGATGCATTTTATTATGAAAAACTATTTAAACAAGTTTATACTTGAAAAAACCCAATCAACGTTAAGTCAGACATGTAAGAAATCCATTAAAGTAAAAGCACACACAAGATTATGGAATAATAAGAGAAATTCTCCATCATTTAGCATGTTTTAACCCAACCCTATGTTAGATTTTAGTACCTAGATTCTTAAGGTACCTGCAACACTCACCTTTGGAGGATTTATTAATGTATTAATTTGTTAATTTTATACGGGGGATAACGACCTAAACAGCATGAAATGTTCCTTTGTCTACACAGTGCCAGGTTTCCTGTTTTGTGACGTTCCAGTTGTGGTTTTGTGTTCCAGAATAACATTGTCTATCAAAGTTCAGGCAGCCTCACTTCAGACTCACTTTCAGCTATGCTGAAAATGCAACCACAGTGTGCAAAAAGCAACTTCAAATACATTAATTAAATGAATCTAAAAATAACTCAAAATTCCTTTTAGTATTGTTCTACTAAGTGCATCCGAGCTAAATACAAAATCCTTAAGAGCACACTGATATCATCACTTTAATGCTAAATGCAGCCAAATCTATCACAAAACGCTCCATTGGCTCAAATTTGGATGAGGCAGGATACAAGATACAGTGTGGGTGAAGGAGTGTGCCTTGTAGAACAGCAAATATTCAATGCCAAGTCTCAGCATGTGTCACACAGGGTAAAACCATGTTTGACTATGGGGAAAAAAAATACGGGGGCAAAAGCCTTTCCCTGTGTTTTTATACTAAGAGCAGTCTAAACAAAACAGCCAATCTAATGAATAGCATTTGCATTTAAAATTCACCAGAGCTTGCACAAAAAGGAGCTCTACTGGCATCACTCACACCACTGAGAAGAAAAGCCAGTGCTAAAGGGGAATGGCATTATTAGAACTGTGAGGACAACCTTCCAGAATAGGAAATTCTCACCACTCACGATTCAAATTTGTGGAGTGGCCAGAAAGCAAAGATCCAATTCATATTTAATGCCCATCATGTCCAGCAACAGAAAACAGGCTCAAATGCATCAAGGTCATAAGTAGAGGCACCAAGTCTTCCGTGTCCATTATCTTCTCTTCCTTACTTTCTGCCAGAAAAAGAACTAATGGCATCCAAATCACTCATCTGATCTTACCTACAGACAACTCCTTGCTGTCCACAGTAACCCACTTCCAGATTGCAAGTCTGGCTAAAATGCCAGCTAAGTAACAACCTGATAATGTCTCTAATGTGCTGGAATTATTTCTTCAGATTTTTACAGGGTAAATTCACAGTTTATTTCAGTGAGCTTAATCCAGTTATAAGAGGCATTCCTACTCTTAACAGAATACTTCCTGAGACAGACACTGGATAAGCCAATTTTCTTTGAAGGGCTTTTCCTTTTGCTCAAGAAAATCCCTCTGATCTAATTCTCCACTGAAGCTCCTGTGTTATAAGAGGTTTCTGGCCAATGAAACCAGAAATCTGAGGAGACATATTTACTCATTCCTTGAATGAGTTTTCTTTGTGTTTTACAGCACAGCCACACCTCCTTCGCAGCGGCTGGTGATCATGTTGGCAATTTCAGTCCAGCTGTCCATGTGAGGGTTATAAACTTCAACAGAGTCAGAGGTTACTGGAGCAGCAAAATCAGGACTGGGAGCTCGGCCTCCCGAGGCATAGAGAAGTCCATTTACAGCCACAACACAGACACCAGCTCTTGGGATCTTCATTGATGCAACTTCAACCCACTTTTCCTAATAAGATGGTGAAAGATCAAGAAATAGTTTTAAGGCAAGCCCTGAATTCTGATAAAGTAACTTTTAAAGCTTAAAGATTGAAACATATACAAAGAACACTGTATACACTTCACAGGCTTAAATGTGGTATGTGTACAGTATCAAGAGGATTATCAAGCCAGGAATGACAACACTTTCACGAGGGGTCCAAATCGTGTTGGTTACTAAAGTGCAGATCCCATACTGTCTGTACACAACACCCCTCCCTTTCTTCAGTCACTGCAAGATACAGTCAGTCTCCAAAATAGAGAATGGTACAGTTTGATGGGGGAAAAAGGGAAAACTAGATTCAATTTGGAAAGCAAAATAGATTAGCACATGGGATTATGTTCTTCTTTTAACAGTAGTTACTCTTCCAAAGAGCATCCATAGGAACATGAGCAATAAGAGATTGGAAGCATTTCTTACCTTATTCTAGTCATGCTGAAACACCACTACATTTTGATGCAGAAGAAAGATTCACAAATTTTGCTATAAAAGGTAACTCTTTACAGTGAATTTTTTCTCTCTATTCAGATTACGGAGCTTTCTATTGCAGAGGGGGAATCTATCCTCTCATGTTAACCCTAATGAGTATTTACCAAACTACAGTATAGGTGTGCATGGTTAAACCACAACAACTACTTAGGACAGCCCCTGAGATCACCAAAGTTTTGTTTCACTCAAGATCATCAGCCAGAATTGAAAAGGAAATGGAATTTCCAGCTTTTTCTTTTTAAAGAAAGGGAGCAGGCTGCCTTTATAGCATCTTACACTAAGCTGATGCAATCTACATTTATGAAAAAAAGAGACTCTACCATACCTCCTCAAATGAGTATCTTTCTACACTAGCAAGTGCATCCTGAGATTCATTCCAGCCTCCCACAGCATAGATACAATCGTTGAGAGCAGCTACACCAAGATAGGCTCTTCGGGTGCCCATTGGAGCGAGCTCGGACCAGCGTTTAGAGATGGGGTCATAGACTTCAACAGAGCGCAGCTCTACTCCTTCACTGCTGATACCACCAATGACATAAATCAAACCTGCAGAAACAGAGTTTCTCCTCTTTTAGGCTTCATAATACAAAGACAGAAAATTACTGTCATAACACAAGTTTCAGCCTGACATTAAGATGGTTAAAGAATGACAGAAAATCCTCCTTTTGCTCAGTAGTAGAATGCAAAAAGCTTTTGCATGAGTAGCTTGAGGCTCAAGCACTAGAAGCTCTGAGGAAAGCAAAAATTAATTAAGCGCAGGTAAAGGAATCCAGAGGATTGCAACTGCTGACCTGGCCAGGATCAAATACTTAATAAGCACATTTATTGATCAAGTGTTTAGACATGTCTGTCTTAAAATAACCTGTCTCAAGTCTTCAGATTGTCACAAAGGAAAACATGCAAACCCAAATGTGGAAGGTAGATAATAACAGTATCAGAAAGAACAATCAACTGTTAAAAGACTAGCTGGATTACCATACTGGCAGCCACATAAAAACTGTTTTCATGAGATAAAAGGCAGCAGACGAGAGAACTTCATAGTCTTTGAATTCTGCAGAATTAAAAATAGAGTACCAGAACAACAAAAAGTGAGATACAGGCTGGTGTGACTGACAGTTCAGTACAAGACAAAGGTAAGAATTCATTATTGAAACATAGCTTCAAAATCCAATGGCTGTTGGAACTATTTATGGATACAAACTTGACAATACTCACCTTGCATTTCACAGCACCCAAAGCAGTAACGGGGCTTAGCCATACTTCCCACCACATCCCAACTATTTTCTTCAGGATCAAATCTTTCAATTGTGTTGCCAATCTCTGCTCCAACCCAGCCTCCTGCAAATGACAGCAAACACAGGAAGGAATTTAATGCACGAAGTTGTGTATTAGCTGCATTTTTAGACGTACAGTGCACTCACTGTTCCAGGACAAATTCTGAAATCAAAGTGCAGTCAGTCTACAGTAGAAATAAGTTATACCTAAACAATAACTAATTCATAAAGAATAACTATATATGCTAATACTTATGGACACAGCTGTTTTTCAAAACTTAAGTTTGCAAATTTGCATCACCAAGATTTAAGATCAAGTAAATTTGCAAGTTCCATGAATTAACTTCTTTAACTTCACCTACAAAAACCCCACAACTTACCCAAAGCATAGATAGCACCATAGCATGTGCACACTCCCAATGCACAACGGGGATGGTTCATGGAAGCCACAGTTGTCCATTGCTTAGTAACAGGATCGTAACATTCTGTACAGTCAAAAATCATTGAGTTATCTTCACCTGCATAGTAAGAGCAAAAAGAGTCAGGGGAAATGCAATGCTTTGCACTGCAGATATGGAAACATTATTCCACTTCTTCCAGGACAGGCAGCATTTGAATACAAAATTTATCTTTTAGCCGAAGTAGCAAAGCTTCATTTATACCCAGAACGGAATCATCACTAGGAACCACTTTCACCAATAGTTCCCTGAAACGTTCCTGGAAGCATCACGGGTGAACAACCACAGTGCTGCATGTTTTACTCCACAGCACAACTGACTGGGTTTTCAAGAGCAAAGAATGAGTTCTGCGGTGACGAAAACAGTCTACATATGCATTCTTTCATGATGGGCTGGTTGAGCTACTCATCACATCCTGCCTTGTGCAAACATACATAATGAGCCTTTCCAGGCAGGCAGACCACAAGTGGCCTGTCCTGTGCTACTGCCTTTTATGCTATGGGCTTCTGCTAGACTACAAGTGAGAAAAGAAATTCCATTACTAGTGGTACACAAAGCCCACAGAATAGCCAACATCTCTGAGCACATCTGCACACATCCATATGGTAACCTGTGAGTAGCTACACTATGAGGGGAGAGCAGCTTAGTATAAAGAATTTTTACTAAGAATTTGGCCAGCACAGGAGCCCAAACAGGCACTCACAGAGCAGTGACAGTGGAGAACAAAGGCACCTCAATTCCTTTGTTATTATACCTAAAAGTTGAATTATTCTCAGAACCACTTACAACAAGCATAATTTTGAAAGTCTCCATGCATGAGTTCTCTAGTATACATGTAAGAAATCAAGCATATTTCAGCTGTTACCTCCAATGGCATAAACCATTCCTCCCACCACAGCCACCCCCAGCCCGCTCCGGGCCTGGTGGAGAGAGGACACTGTGGTCCAGTAGTGGCTGAAGGTGTCAAATCGCTCCACACAGCTGAGGGCTCTGCTGTCACTCCAGCGTCCTCCTTGCAGTCGTGTGTAGCCACCTGGAAAGTAAGTGGAAAGGCCAAGTAAGAGCTTCCTGTTCATCCTCATGCTCCTATATCTAAACCATTAAAAAAATTACAGTAACAGCCAATAGCCACTTTTAGGAGGAACTGGATTCTTCCAAGTAGCTTCGTTTCTCCAGCATACAAGGAAAAATGCCTTTGAGGGTCATGGAAATTGTGCCGAGCTGATGCCACAACACTACAAACACTAGAATTCATGTTTTCAATAAAATACAGAGACCAGCCAACAGCCTTTGCTCTCTAAGCCAATGCTACTTCGCACAGGGTGAAACAAACGTGTTCCCTTCAAATATAAAGCTGCAGCTTTGCTGCAAACTTGCAATTTCAAGTTCGTCACAGGAACCAAAGTATCCTGCACAGAGAAAACTTCAGCCGTCAGAACAAAACGTGCAGTGAATTTGCACACACCATTCCAGCAGTGAACCCTGGGTAAATCGTCTGCTGATTTGCAGCTTTCCACCCAAGGCAAATTATTTTTGAAGAGCAAATCTGGGCTTTGAATGCCATGTCACAATGACAAGAAATGTGAATGCTGGACTCCCGTGCAATTCTACTCAGAAAGTAGCTAACATGGTAACTCATCCATGATGAAACATTTTGCTATCTTTATATATTTTGATTTAAAAAAAATCCTCGAGTATCTCCTACAGTACTGCATTCTGAGATACTACTTCATTTGTTTTATAAGGTTCAAACAGCCACATTCTAACCTACTGCATAAAGGTACTTCCTGGCTTTCCTCCGGGGACGACCTTTAGAAGCCTGCAGAAAACTGCTGACCTTGTTCTCTTTGGGAGATTTAGAGACTTCACAATATTCTTTCAACAGAGTTTGCAGGGCCACCCGGAGACTGAAATCTGGAATACCTTGAAGAATAACATAAGAAGAATAAGAATAAAATAAACAGAATAGAAAAAAAGTACAGTGGAAAGTAACAAACTGTAAGCAATTCAGTTGTAGAAAAATTACTAACTTCTCCTAAAATAGCAGACAAATCCAGGTTGCCTACTTTTTTTTTTCCAAAAGCACGTTTTTAAAGTAAGCTGTGCTTATTATTTTAAAAACAGCTTGTTTGCTACAAATATTTTCACTCATTATGCTACTAATGAAAAAAACAGTCCATCAACGCCCAGTAACTCTGAACAACACATGGTCTGCTCACATACATCATCTGATATTCCTTCTTTCCTTCTTTCACTTACTTTCTATGTATTTTAACAGCCTTTGCGCTGGTAGCAGAGGGAATCGAACCGGCTCCAATACTTCTACGACATATTTCTTTCTTTTCCCCACATCCTTCAGAATCCATTGCATCGCCGCTGAGAAAACCTGGTACTCGTCCTCGATGCTCAGGTCCTCGCTCCGCAGGATCTTCACGAGCTGCTCCTTGGTGAGCGCCAGGAACTCCTCCCCGCTCTGCACCTCCAGGAAGTGCGCGTGGATGTAGCTCTCGGTGAACTCCATCAAGTCGTGACAGGCGATCTGCTCGGAGAACTGGAAGAGGCCGATGCAGTTCAGCGGGTCGATCTGCCCCTTGAGAAACTCGCAGCAGAGCTCCACCACCTCGGTGAGCTGCAGCATGTCCGCGGCGACGATGAGCTCCTGGACGTTGTGCTCCGCGATGCTCACCACCCCTGCGGGCACCAAACCACAGCGGGGTCCCGCTCCAGCCTGCGGCCGCCGGGCACCCGCCCCTCGCCCCCCCGACAGCCCTCACCTGTGTAGATGAAGTCGAGCAGCGTGTGGAAGGTGTCCGCCTCCACGCCCGCGATCCGCACCACGTCCCGCCCGGACTCCTTCATGCCGCCCGCGAACAGAGCCGCGAAGTAGGGGCTGCTGGCCGCCAGCACCAGGCGATGCACGGAGAACGCCTCCGGGCCCACCTCCAGCCGCACATCGCAGAAGCTGTGCCCGGCGCGCAGCCGGTTGATCTGGGCCAGGAGGAGGCGGGCGTGCCGCTCGGAGCTGGAGATGGAGCCGGAGCC
>VZTX01022914.1:0-17137 GCA_013400915.1 Pardalotus punctatus | reverse complement strand
GCCTGGGCTCCTACGGCAACCTCATCGTGCTGCTCTCCTTCTTCGACCCGGCCCTCCGGAAATTCCGCACCGACTTCGACTTCATGATCCTCAACCTCTCCTTCTGCGACCTCTTCATCTGCGGCGTGGCCGCCCCCATGTTCGCCTTCGTCCTGTTCTTCGGCCCGGCCCGCGGCGTGCCGGGCACCTTCTGCTTCACCTTCCACCTGACCAGCTCGGGCTTCATCATCATGTCGCTCAAGACGGTGGCGGTGATCGCGCTGCACCGGCTGCGCATGGTGCGGGGCAAGCATCCGCACCGCGCCGCCTCCGCGCCCTGCTCGCTGCTGCTCACGCTGCTGCTCTGGGCCGCCAGCTTCACCTTGGCCACGCTGGCCACGCTGCGCCCCCGCGGCTCCCGCCTCTGCCTGCCCATGGCCAGCCTGCCCAGCGGACAGGGCAAGCTCATCCTCTACCTCTACGTCACCGACTTCATCTGCTGCGTGGCCGTGGTGTCGGTGTCGTACGTGATGATCGCGCAGGCCCTGCGCAGGAACGCGCAGGTGAGGAAGGGCCCGCCCGCCGTGGCCGCGGGCACCCCCGGGGCTCAGCCCTTCGCGGGGCCCGGCGCCGTGCCCGCCCTGTACCGGACGCAGAGCTGCACCAAGCCACCCCACGGCCACGCCAAGATCGCCGGCCGCCTCCCGCTGGCCTCAGCGGTCAACCTGGCCGCGGCCAAAGACTCCAGGGCGGTGCTGACGTGCGTGGTCATCGTGCTGTCCGTGCTGGTGTGCTGCCTGCCCCTGGGCATCTCCTTGGTGCAGGACATGCTGTCCAGCAGCGGGGGCTTTGTGCTCTACCAGTTCGAGCTGTGCGGGTTTACCCTCATTTTTTTCAAATCGGGATTAAACCCCTTCATATATTCCCGCAACAGCGCGGGGCTGCGGAGGCGAGTGCTCTGGTGCCTGCAGTACGCGGCCCTGGTCTTTTTCTGCTGCAAGCACAAGACGAGGCTTCGGGCCATGGGCAAAGGCAGCCTGGAGGTCAACAGGAACAAGTCATCCCACCACGAGACCAACTCAGCCTACATGTTGTCCCCGAAGCCCCAGAAGAAGGGCTTGGAGCAGGCGTGCGGCGCCAGCCACTCCAAGGACAGCGTGCTGAGCCCCAAGGCGTCCGCGGGGCCGCAGCACTACGGGCAGAGCAGCTCGACCCCCATGAACACGCGGATCGAGCCCTACTACAGCGTGTACAACAGCAGCCCCTCGGCGGAGCTGAGCACCCCGCACAGCCTGCAGGCCGCGGGCTTCTCTTTTGCCAAGCCCTGCATCCCCGCGCTCCATCACTCCGGCGGCGCTGCTGCCGCCAGGCACATCCCGCTGCCCTCCGTGTAGCCCCGGCACGGGTGCCCAGCCCTTCCGGAGGGTGCCCTGCTCCGGCAGGGGAGGAGCTGCTCCAAACTCCGTGTACTGCTGCCGGTTAACGAAACCGCCGTTGCCATCTGCATTTGGAGCAAACGCGGGGATGTCACCTCTGTGATGTGCTCTGGAGTTTTCTGGGGCGAGCCAAGAAGGGGGATATTTTAGATTTGTGTTTGGAGTTGCTACGTGAGGGTGGTTTTGTTACCAGATGTTACTGAGGGCAAGTAAATGCCATAACTGTGTGATTCATTTTGTCACAAGGACAGGTTGGACGGGGCAACCTGGAGCAAGGGAAGGTGTCCCTGCCCATGGCAGGGGATGGAACTGCATCATCTTTAAGGCCCCTTCCAACCCATTCTGTGATAAGGCAGAGTGTTATACATACCTTGTATTTTCAGGAAGGAAGAATTGGGGAGATGCTTGGTATTATTTGAGTTTCAACTCTTCCCATTGCAGGAGAATTGATGTTTTTCAGTAGGAAGAAGAGTTCTTTCTCTTCACGGGGCAAAACCCTGGTTCTGTTAAGGTAAATGGCAAAATTTCCATGAAGTCAGCTGAATTTCAGTATTTCACTCTTGGCTTCCTCAAGTGGGCTAAGGGTTTGTTTAGTCAGTGTTATATTTCCACTGGGGAGGGACATTTGGGAAGTGTGGCACTGGAATAAACCTCTGCAGTATATGTGTTATTATCTGCTGGGCATCGATTTTAAGGATGGTGGCATTATGTATCCCGAAATAATTTGGAGGAGTATTTTACATCTGAAAGGAATAACCACACAATACCTAATTGTTTTCATTACTTGAGGATAAAGATGAATTTTGCAATATTACAGGACTGATACACCAGGAGGAGCACGGTCGCCTCTGGAATTCCCACCGGGTCAGCTGTTAGACACAGAGTCGAGTTGCTGCTTGCTCTTTTGCCCATGACTTTGTATAAACTGGGATTTGGCTATTCCTGACAGGCAGAACTGACAGCTGTTAACATTTTTAAAACCAGAATGACAAGTTTTTGAGGTTTTGTTAGGAAGTCTAACATCAGTTTGATTTCGTCTGTCTGCTTAGAAATTCTATCTGTTGGTTTACTCAGCGAGCAAATAACAGAAGTTAAATATTTTTTTTATAAATCCACCCATTTGTGTTGTCACTTGTTGTGGGAATTCCCTGGGAGACGGAACAATTCAGGGGCATTTAAATTCCTGACCGTTCCTGCTCTAAGTGGCCAGATCTCTTCCAAACAAGCAATCACCTCAGCTTCTGTGGACTTCAGCAGAGCCTCAGTGTCGCCAAAATAATTGTGCCACACACTTTGGATGCCTTGCTATAGGAAAATGCCACATCTTTAGGAAAATGACAGTGATAGGAAGGTGATTTGTTACTTTAGAAACAAAAAACGTCCACATCATTGCTCTGTGTGAGTTGTTGGTTCAGGCTTTTTGTTAACTAAACTGTTTTCAAGGTTCTCCTGGAACACTCTTCTTTGTTTAATACTGAACATGAATTAATTTTCAATAATTCAAACCAGCTTTCTTGCAATAAAACCAGTGTGAACACCTTTCTAATACAAATGTAAAATTGAAATTATTTCCTGAAGTCTCTTCTCTCTGCCCAGATTTTTTTTTCTCAGAATGAATAATATGGTTCTTTCTAAACTGAGTATAAAAGATAACGAAAAGATCTTATTTGGCTGTTCTGTGCTTGAATTTCTCTTCAGTACAAGTTGTACTGGAGGGAAAAATATACACGAAGCAGTTTGGGGGTTTGCTGTGTGTATGCACAACTTCTCCTGTGCCTTTAGATCACATGAACCTCATCACGGTCCAAAATTAAACCACTCGCACCTCGTAAATCGTTTGCATTGAATATTCATGTGGGAGTGAGGCAAGAAGGGTCCAAGCAGGAGGTTTTACTGCCTTCATGTGATGTGTTATTAAGATAAAAAAACTGAAGTCCCATCAAGGCTCTTTTTAATTTGCTTTTTGTTAAATCCTGGTGCCGGCTGTGCTCTTAATACCACCCGTGTGTTAATATTGGTGTCAGTCTGTGGTGGTGTCAGACAGGAAAGTGCAACACCATTTAATCTGCAGGAGGAACAAAGCCTCGTTTAAGTTGCCAGCTGTACTAAATAATGTGGTTTTGGGAGGTTTATGGATGTAGTAAATCGAGATTGGGTTTTGAAAATGGGTACAACTTTGCAGTGAATCATGAACTGAAATAATCAAATTTTTGATAAAGTCATTGGTTTAGACTCTTCTGGGGCATAACTTCTGATTTTTTTTTTTTTTACCTTAGCCCCTTCTGTCAGAAACCTGCTGAGCACAGAACCAGTAAAGAACCAGTAAAGAGTCACTTGTGAGGTTAAAAAACTGTGATCGAATTGAGAAGGAAGCAGTGGAATGTGGAGGTGGGAAATGTGTGGCAAGAGAGGAAGTGAGAAATGTGACCACTGAGTGGTTTAGAGAGAGGGAAGCATAAAAGTTGTTAGAAAAACAGCTGATTAATTACTTGGGGCTCATTAATCTCATTAACAAGTGACTCCTGGTTGCTTAAATGAACACAAATATGTGCAATATTTTTATAAATAACAGTCTTTTTAAGCCCTAGATCTCTGTGGTGATAAGAGCTGGCATTTTCAGCTGCTGGCCTGCAGGATTGTGGTTTTTATCCTTAATATATAAAACCTCAAAGCTGTCGGTGCCAGATCATTTTGCTGAGGAAAGGTGGGTTTGCACCAAATTCTAAGCTCTCTGTAAAAGGTGTTTGTTTCATGTTCCCCCTTTTGGCAGCAAATAGGTTGGTACTGGTTTTATTTTGTCACAGCAGAGCTAATTCCTTTTCAGAGTCTGTGTTCCAAACATGCTGCACTCAGACATTCTGCGTTCCTGCCTCTGGGCTCTTCTGCTGGGAACTTGTTTGGGTTTGCTCATCGTAGGAGCAAGGCCAGGTCGTGCTAAACCAAATGATCTGTCCTCGCCTGCTGTTTGTTTTCTGTCACAGTCTGTTGGTTTCCCTTGAATGTGAAAGTTAGATCAGCTGAATTTCTTTTGTTTTTTTCCCAGGCACAATAAATAAAATTATCAAGTGGACAAGGTGAGGACAAGGGCCATGCAGAGGTAGCACTGAGCCCGTCAGAAATGGGTCAAGGTGACTGGAACTTCCCTGAATCTAAACAATAATGTACAGAACCTGCTTATTCTTCAGAGATGCGTGATTAAACAAAGCTCACCCCAGTTATTTAACAGCAGAGACCAACACACTCAGCTGGTTCTTTCTGTATTGTCTGGTTGTATATTTTATTCTGTACATTACAAAGATTTTCAAGTCTCATCTCTTCCAGCAGTCGCTGAACCCAAAGTCTGTAGCGGTGTGGGTTTGGCCTCTCCCAGAGGGCTAAATGAAGTAAATCCTTAATCTTTTCTTGCCAAAGCACAGAAAGGAGCTGCTCCCTGTGTGCCAGCGTGGTTTGTGGCTCTCTTACCTGCACACAGGGCGTGTTCCCACCTGAGGTTGTCCCAGAACCAGGAATCTTTACTCCAGTCCTCAGACACCACTTCGCACTGCCAGCCCCTCGAGAAGGCAGCAGGGACACGCAGTGTGACCTGAGCTGTTCTTCCTTTCAGGTGACATCCACAGCACTTACAGAAATGCTGGAAATAGCTGGAGAAATTCAAGCATCCGAGAGGAAAAGGCTTTTAATCGGCACTCTGGTCTCATCCCTTCAGGATGCTTTATCAGAGGGAATAATGGGCATGCTGCAGTCCCGCTAGGAGCCTCTCCTGGGACACATCCAGACAAACCCCTTGGCATCTCAGCAGCCACTGCAGCAGGTAAATGCTTTTATTTGACAACAGGCTTTCCAGGCACAGCCCTCCCAATTCCCTGGATCTCATTCCAGCTCCTGCATTTCCAGAGCAGATCCATTCTCCGCTCTCACGAGCGGCTCGTTGGTTGTTTTTAGGACGGCTTTTAGCTGATGCCAGAACATCTTCTGCTTGTGTTCCTCAGGGCTCCACTTCAGGTAGGTTTTCCTTCTCAGCAGTTTCCTGAGTTTGCTGAACTTCTGCGGGACGCTGTGGGGCGGGAGGTCTTCCAGTACAATCATGATCAGGGAATCCAGGTTTTCGTTCAGGACCCGGTGTTCGGCGAAGTACAGCTCGTACTGGCACCAGCAGCTGTTCACAAAGCTGGGAGAGAGGACAAAAAGCACTTTGTGGCTGTTCTCTATGCAGTAAAAAATGTTCCCAAGCACGGGATGCCCCGGTTTGAAATCCCTCTCGTGGTAACATATCCTGAAGCCGTCGTTCTCCAGCTTTTCCAGCAGGTTCTCTTTGGTCCAGTCGGCGTCGTGCTCGCTGTAGGAGATGAAGGCGTCGAAGGGCTTGTCTTCTGGCCTCTCCTCATACTGCTTCCTCTTGGCCATGCACCAGTACCAGCCCATCCTGATGTACCAGGGCCCGTCCAGGCGCCAGCAGAGCGCGGTGATGGCCAGCACGGCCAGGCTGGCGGCGCCGGCCGTCACGGCCAGCTGGACACCCAGGGAGCAGCGCAGCAACGTCAGGCGGCTGCTGCCCACCAGGGAGCCCCGGCGCTGCGGGGGAAAGCTGCACCTCACGGCCCCCCTGCCCCTGATGTCCAGCTGGGGCTCATGGATGTAGACGTTCACGAACCAGTAGAGGTCACAGGTACAGAAGAAATGCTCGCCTTGGACAGTCAGGACCCTGAGGCTCCTCAGCGGGCCGAACGTCTCCTCCACAATGGTCGTGATGGCGTTGTCGCTGATGTCCAGCTCCACCAGGGAGGCTGGGAGAGAGCCACGCTGCAGAAAGGAGATCTTATTCCCGGATAAATTAAAATACTTCAGCCCTGGGAGGGATTTCCCAAAGCCATCGGGCAGCTCTGGGATCAGGTTGTGGCTGCTGTCCAGGCTGGTGAGTGCAGGAAGGCGCCCAGTGAGCTCCACACGTGTGATCAGGTTCCCAGAAACGTTGAGGTGTTCCAGCTTCTCCAGGGCATCAGTTAAGGACAGCACCTTCACCTTGTTTTTACTAAAATCACATTTTTGTAAGGCTGATGGGAAATACTCAGGGTGCATGTCCATAATTTTGTTATTCTGAATCTTAAATCTTGTTAAGCTGGAGAGGGATTTCAGAGTGGGGGGGATGACTCTGATGTCATTGTTGCTGATGTCGAGATGCTGCAGGGAGGAGGGGAAATTGGGAAGTACAGAAATGTAGTTGCTGCTGAGGTCCAGAAATAGCAGCTCTTGCACTGTCTCAGCAAACCACTCAGGCAGCTCCACAATGGAGCAGTTGGACATTCCCAGGTATTTAATTCTCTCGGGAAGGCTTGCAATGGGTGTCCCAGCCTCGTTCCTCACAAAGGAGATGGCGCTGATGTGCACAGTCCCAGGGGGAGGGATGCACGTTGGAAGTTCTTTCCCACTCTCTGAAAATGCTGTGTAGATGAAGTGGTTTCCTTGAACGTGCATTTTTTCCAAGTTAAACAATTTTCTAGCGAAAGTCAGGGGAATTTGGCTGATGTTGGTGAAGGACAAATCAATTTCCTTGATGCTGGAAGGGAGGCACAGCCTATCCAGGTTGTTGATGGGGTTGTTGCTGATGTTTAGGAACAAAAGCTGGTGGGATGGGAACTTACAGAAGAAGTCAGCATCCAGGATGTTAATGGTTATCTTGTTGGAGCTGGCATCGATGGACAGCGTGTTTTCCATTGGGAAGAACAGGGAAAACAGTGACAGAAGATCCATTTCCACGTTGTTGTGACTGATGTCAAGCTCCAAAATCCTGCCCAGCTGATCTCGGCAGAGGTCCTCGTCCAGTTTTAACATCAGCTCGTCCTGGGAGAGGTTTCTGTGGGACAGGTCGAGTGTCCCGTTTATGGGAATGCCACAGAGGCTGGGCTCGGGTGTGGCTGGGGGAGGAGCCGTTGTGTTCTCTCCCCTCCGAAGAAGATTCCCTGTGCTTCTCCTGAGCCTGGGGTTAAGGATTTGCAGGAGAGACAGAACTCTGGAGTGTGGCAGCTCCTCGGCGGGAGCAGAAGGCTCCAGAGCAGCCCCTGAGGATTTGTCGGAATTCTTGGAAAGCTGCAAAGACCCCGGAGCTTTGCCAGCAGGTGAGAGCTTCAGGTGGGGTGGGAAATCTGACAGAAGCAGCTTCTCATCATTAAATGATAAATCCACAGAAACCAGGCTGAGCAGGCTCTGGAACGCACCGGGCTCAACATCCCTGATCCGATTGTAGGAAAGGTCTAGAACTTCCAGCCTGTCCAAACCTTCCAAGTCTCTCTGGGTTATTTTTTCAATGACATTATGTGAGAAATTGAGAGCTCTTGCTGTTTTTGGAGCTTGTGCTTCTGAGACAGAGGAAAGGTTTGAATAGGAGTAGTTATAAACCAGGAAAGCCGTAGGTGTTTTCCATGTTAGGAATCCATGTGCTACACTGAGTAAGAAAGGAATGAAGCAGAAATGAAGGCAGCCAGAAAGGGTCCTCATCCTGGAGACAAGAAACGTTAAATCCATCATTATAATATTGCAAAGATTACCCTAAAGAAATAACCCTAATTTACTTGCAAGTCCAGAAATTGCTTCATTAGTTGTATCCATGAATCCCTGTTTATCTACCAAAATATAACACATCATACTTCAGAGTAAGACAGAGAATGATTTGAAAGAGAGCACTATTCATTTGAGGTCATGGTAGATAAGGTCTGAATTATTTTTTTTCCCTTCATTTCTTTCCCGGGCAGCCTGTACAACACCACCCCCGGGGTGTGAAAAGCATCGCGGATGTATCACAGCTCCCTCCTGCTGCCAGCCACTCTCCCACCCCTCCGAGCCGCTGTACCTGCTCTCCCGGGCGCTCCTCCCTCGCCTTCTGCTGCCTCCGGTGCCTTTTGTGGGGCTGGGAACGGAACCCCGGGACCGCCCGGCCCCGTGCCCGGAGGGAGGAGGAGGAGGTGCCGGAGCTGATCCTCCCCGGTGAACGCTGTCGAGGTTTCCCCATCGTTGCCCAGCCCGTGTCCGAGGGGGAAATAAAAGGTGGAAGTTGCTCGTTTAGTGCATCACAGCCTCGTCCCGAGGGTTTGCTCCCGCCTCGGCACCGCGGGTGGGGGGAAAACTGAAAACCCGAGTTCAGCAAGGGGTGCGTGGGCTGGCCAGAGGTCAGCAGGGACAGGCTGCCCACCTTGGGAGCTTGGAATGCCCGGGGAGCTCAGAAGACACGGAGCAACACGGCCGTGCTGTGGTCATGCTCCGTCAAAAACAGCACGGCTCACGGGAACAGAGCCAAGGAATGACCCAAACAAAGCTGAACTTGGCTCCATTGATCCAAAATCCAGGTTCCTTGTGCTATTACCCCATGCTGATGGCCAAAGTCACTCAAACTCCTCATAACCATGAAATTACATCGATTGTAACTTCACCTTTACCCCTTCCTCAAAGAAAATAATTTATGAGCAGTTCCAGTGGGGAGGGAGGTCGGACGAGAGGCCATCACACATTCTGGGACCAGTTGACAGGATGAAGCCATCCCTGCCCCACAGGACACCTGGGTAAGACCCTTACTCTAAATTATTACCTGGAGCTTTCACTGCGGTCAGAGCTTGCCTTTACATCACTTCCAATTTTTTTTCCCCTCTTTTTTGCAACCACCGGTAACTGGAAACCTGCACAGCAGCCCAGAGGCCCTGGGGGCTGGAAAACCCAGGGTGGTTTGTGCTGTCTGTCTGCTCTGTCTGGGCACTTTCCTGCTGCAGCAGGTGCTGGGAATTGCCCTGCAGTCATCTGTTCTTCAGACAGATTCCAGCCTGCTTTGATAAGAGGGACAGGAAATTGGTAAGTTGGAATATTCCATCTAAATACAGTCTGCTGCTCGTGATCCTCGGGCTGTGCTTCCCTTTGGGAATATGGGACAGCTACATCCTAGCACAGGGGCCAGCAAAATCCCAGGGAGAGTCACTCATGGTTGGAAGGGACAAGATTACAAAGGCTGGTTTTTGGTAAAAGCACAGCTATTCCACCAACACACTGTGCTGGAATTATTCTGGCATTTGTTTCATCCAACACCCTCTCTGTGTTTTGGGTTTTTTTTAAAGTAACTTCTTATTTTGGAAATTTTGGAGCAGGACACAAGAAAGGTCTGGGTGAGCAAGGCAAGTCCACAACATGAGACAGAGAGCAGGACCAGTGATTTAATTCCAAAAACAGGTCGTGTGCCACTTGTTCTGTCTCTCTTTGCAGGGGATGGTTTTTCTGCACTGGAAATGTGATTTAAAGGAGAAGAGCTGAACCGGCACAGGAGCTGCTCAAATGCAGAGAGGATCAGCACCAGCTGACCAGACCTCACAGCAGTTTCTCTTATTAAGATGGGCTTAGACTTAGTGCTAGATGAAAATGTATGATATTTATGGCCTGGAAATGCACTTGTCTGCCTGAGACAGCTCTACCTCCTAAAGGTGCAGGAGCAAACCCGTGTCAGCTGTTGGTCAGGAAGGGGTGGGAGAGGAGGGGAAGCAAAGCATAATCCTGTAGGAGGTGGATGTGGGTGCTGGGCAGCCCGGATGTCGGGCAGGAATAGCTGTGAGCGTGGAGCTTCCTGTGCAAGGGGAAGTCGAGGCTGAGGACCCCGGCTTTGGCAAGAGCCCGTTTGCTCACGCCACGGCAAAAGCTGCTCTTGGGGGGCACCAGGTGCTGTGGCTGCTGAGTCAGGGATGTGCTTCTGCTCAAATGCAGGGAGTTCCCTCCTGTGCGGGGGATTCTGACATTCCACGAAATAACTATTCTTGGCTCGCCCTCTGATCTAATCATCACAAGGAGGGATGTGCAGGAAGGGTGAGTGTGTTGTGTTGCTGGGGCAGCCCAGGGCTGGGTGCTCCAGCCTTTCCTCAGGGCAGCCTTGATTCAAAATAAAGCCTGCCCCAGGGATTGTGCAGCTCTGGAGCTGTAAGGAGGGGATGCAGCCACCCCCTTGCACAGGCAGCAGAAAGTGAAATGTTTTAATCATTTCTCACTCTGTGCTGGCTGCCCGGCCTGAGGGAGCGATGCCTCTGGCACACAGGACCTGCTACCTCAGGAAAATATTGGCCCAGCTCTGACTGGTCAGGGGAGTAAGAGAAGGGAGTTAGGGATCTCAAGTCTGGAGAACATTGGTTTTAATGTCTTCTTTCTAAAGGCTCCAGGATTAAAACTTGGCTAACTTTTTGCTTGTTTAGCTCATGCTTCACAGGAAGGCTGGGAACAGTGGAATCTGGGTACAAGACTTTTCCATGGGGAAATAATCAATGTAGAAGACTCTTGCCCCTTTCCAGCTCCCTCAGCCACCTTGCTGAGCCTCAGAAATTAGGATATGAGCAAGAACAATGACTGTCAATTAAATGCCAAACCATGCTGCTGCTTGGGTTTTCTGCTCACTGAGACGCTAAACAGGTTCCCATTGCAACAGTCCAGCAGCTCAGGGGGGTATTTTGGGCAGCATTTGCCCACTCGTCTGCCACGTGGCTGGCAGCTTCCGCCTCACAGCCGTCAGAAATTCCCGTGCCTTGCACAAGGGCTGCAGGAAAGAGGAAGTGTGGTGGGCACACGGAAGTGACCAACACTGATGCTACAGCCCCAAACATTCAAGACTCTGCTGGGTGTTGGCCATTACAAACTTTTTTTATCTATTTGAAAACGATTCTTTTGAAAATATAACATAGATCTACTTCAGATTCTGCTGTCTGATCTCTCCCAAATTACTTCTAGGAATGTCTAGTGCCAGCAGATGAAAAGTTCCCAAATGTCCTCTGTGAGGCAGACACACTACAGGGAACACGACCTGGTGGCAAGCAGGATGTTCAGCAAAATAATTGTATGAAGATGAACCCTACAGTGTTACATATAAATAAATAAATGGGATGTCCTGGGAAGCAGCCCAGAAATAGCAGCTGAAGAGAGGCAAGGTGCAGGGACAGGAGAACGCAGTTCCCAGCAGTCAGTGAGGTAACATTGGTGCTCGGAGAAAGCAAGGAACAGCAGGGAACACGAGTGGTGGTGTGGCTCCTGAGCAGGAAGTGTTGGCTTCACCTTTTCCTTCTGTTGGCAGCTGAACTCCTCCCTTGAAGCTTCAGTTGTGACTGTGCCTTTCCTGAGCTGAGTTTACACCTTAATGATGCCGGTGCCGAGGGTGGAGCGTGTCACACACGAGCCAAGCAGGAAGTGCAAGACAAGGTTTTAATCATTAAAAGTTTATCAATAAGCTCTTATATACACATAGTTATACACAAAGTGGTTCACGAGTCCCTCAGCTTGGAGAGCTGTGCTGGTGAGGCTTTGTCAGCTCACAGACACTGTTCCCATGGGAATGCCAGGAGTTGGCCTTGGGGGCTTTGCTGTCCTCAGCTGGGCACGGAGAGGAGCCCGTATTCATCTGCTGTATCCAGGATTTTACAGATCACTGGAGACTCCACCTGAACAGAGAGACCAAGCCATGAACTCAGCAATGCAGGAATCTTGGCAAGAGTCACGGGGAGGAAGAGGCCACCTCAGACAGCCCTGGAGGTGTGCTCTACGAGCAGCCCTGACCTCAGGGCGTGTCTGTACCTACCCCAAGGATGTATTGGCAAGAATGGGGCTCCAACATGTAAATGGTCACAGCGTGAGGGGAGTCAGATTCTTTACATCTGAAAATAGAGGAGAAATTGGGGGGGTTGGCAGGCGATAAGCACAAAGTAACGCACGTATTTCACTGCTGTCCGCAGCATTTCATTAAGTTAACAGATACTGCTTTCTGAGCTTTGTGACAACAGCCGCAGCTTTTCCCTCTGACCCACGAAATGGACACAAAGCATCACTCTGTACAAGTTCACTTACTTCAACTTCACAGTCACCTGCCTTGGCTTGTCTGTCAAGTCACAAACATCTCCATTTCCATAGAAATGAGACACCATCCTGCCACAAAAGATCAGAATGGAAGAGTTTGCACGTATTAAAAACAAGTTTTAAGCAGGCAGCTCAGTGGTGCAATCCAGCACCTCATCATTGGTCAGGTACTTAACATACAAACAGTAACAAATTATACTGTGTAAATATTATACTATTACAAATAGCAATAGGTATCGTACTGCAATTACTGCAGAAGGAAAGAGCTGATCAGCGTTGAAAGATTTTTCTCTGTGTCCTACCCGAAGTGCTGAATTCCTTATTTGTGATGTTGACTGGGGGGGTAAATCTGAACATGCTGCTCTTGGCAGTTTATTTTATCTGTCAATAAGCCAAATTTCACAGAGCTGGGCCCCGTGTCCCAGGAGTGAGAGCAGGGCAGAGCCCAGCTGGTACCTGACTGTCTGGGTGCCATCCTCTCGCAGGTAGAAGGTCCTGGCCGCGTTCTTCCTCGACCACTCAATGTGCTCCTCCTTGCTCCACGTACCCACCACCACAGAGGTCTTGCCACTCTCCTTATCCTAAAAAAAGGGAAAAGCTGATCATTACGCTGTGTCTGGAGAATGGTATCTTCTTAACAGGAACTTAAAGGAACTCTCTGAACGCACCTCGTGGTACTGGTGAACGTATTTGCCGTAGCAGAATTCGTATTTCCACCAGCCAACGCCCTGGGGAGAGGAACAATCTCAGTGTTAAAAAGAACCCAAAGAGAACCCCTAAAACAAACAGGTGACCCCAAAAAAAAACCCTATCCTCTTCCCTCCAGACCCTGAACCAGCTGTTTGAGCTGTAAAACTCCAGATCTATTAGTTAATAAAAATCCTTCACGGCTAATTCTGTTACCTACTTTCATTTTTCACTGTCTGCTCAAATAAACTGAATTTCAACAGAGAAGTTAAAAAGTAAACAAATACAAAAACTAGGATGTGCAGCTAAGGAGTAGGTGTTTATTCCACGTGGCTTTGCTGCTCACCCCGTGGAAGCAGTAGGAACCACTGAGGAATTCCTTGATGAGCTGCTCGTCGGTCAGCTTGGAGATGTGGGTCGTCCCCACAGTTAACAGCTGGTGGCTCCCAACAGCCACAGGCTTGTGGATGGAAGAGAATTTCTCTTCTTTTGTTGAAGGCATTTCTTCCTGAAATTAAAGGGTACAATTAAGTCCCCTGCAAAGTCTTACAAGTTATATGAAGTTACTCAACACACAGACAAGTTGGCTGTTGTGGTCAATTTTAGCTGCAAGAAAATTCCAGACAAGACCTTCACACATTTGTAGGCTACAAAAATTTAAATCAGTAGCCCACACTTACTGTGTTTTCCTTCCAAATAAGGTGAGGTACAGATGGTTTCAACAAGTTCAACGGAAGACTGACACCATCTTACAAAATGCGGTAAACACGGAAAATAAAGGTTTTTCTATTTGAACTGAAACAAATCCTACCTCCTTAACCCTCCTAAAAGGCATCTTCAGCATTTCCTGCTGTTTCTCCAGCTGTTCCAGGTTGTGGGGTTTCAGAGGGGATCCTGGCAGGGACTGGCAGAAGATGTCATTCACAGGAGAAGCCCTGAACCTGCCCAGCAAGGTAAGAACAAGTCACTGTTACACCTTCAGGTCATTGCTCTGAGTTCCTGAGTGGATCTGCTGCCGCTCAGGTGCTGCAGGTGCATCCCTGGCTGAGGTGCTGGGTGTACAGGGAAAGCCCTGGAGGCTGAGGCGCTGCTCAGGGCTGCTTTGGGAACACAAGAGAGGAAAAAAAGGGCACTGAACTTAAAATCTGGGTTGTGATCCCTGCGGTGACACTGGGTGGCATTCCCAGGCTGCCACCTCCACCTTTCCTTATTCACTAAGGTGACAAAAGGGGGGGAAGGATGATCCTGTGTGTTTATTTTCAGTGTTTCCTGCTGCTGGCCAGGAACCCTTCCATGCCTTGCCTTTGGAAGGAGGCAGCAGCTCCAGATTTCATCCTTCTCATGCAACAGAACGATTTGCCTGTGAACTTTCTATGGTTTTTTTCTACTGCTACAGAGGCTTCAAAGACTCACACAGTGAACAGGTGAGAGTGCCACAGGTAAGTGCAGCAGATAAGGGAGTATGGCCAAACCCACCCACGTGAGAGAATTTACAGACACCAAACATTTAACCACAGCAGCACTCAGTAACTCCACCTGCCAAGTGTTTATAAAATGCAGCATTTTGCCTTCAGACTTTGTGGCCTGTTTCAGATCAGGGATTAAATACTCCCTTGTTCCAACATCTCTGTGAATCCAGGAATCCTGTCCATTATCCCCCGCTTGTTGGTATGTCATATTCCCTTTGCAGTTCTCTTTACAACCCCTGGAAGATCCAAAACCTGTATGTGTGAGCCTCAGGGGATCCCTCACCTACACAGGGAAGGGGAGGAAAAAAGAACCCTACACTTAATTTTTGGAAAATAACCCTGAAATTGTGAATTCTCCACACAGAAATGGCTTCTGGAGAGCTCCTCGTGTTGGGAGGAGCTAAAACCAAGGTCAAAGTTGTGGCTGGCGAAGATGCTTTCGGTTTTATAGACTTCCAAAGCGAACACACACGGTATTTGCAGTCTTCAAATACCATGAAGATCCCTCAAGAAATCACCACCCAAGAGGAGCCAGAAGCGTTCTGAGCCCTGTTACCTGTATTTGGGGTGGTTGCACAGCAGCGGGGTCAGGATCACCACCTCATATTCACAGGTGGTGACCTCTGCTACGGACAGGATCTCGTGCTTGGCCTCGGGGTGGCAGATGTACATCACGGTGCTGGACCTGGGCAGGTTCTGCCTCAGGCTGCAGGGAGTGCCATTGCCCAGCTCCACGGGGTAGTAGGGGGTCATCTGCCCTTCGATGTTCTTTGTGGGGATCTGGGTGAGGGAAACGAACAGGTCGCAACCACAGAAAAGCTCCCGAGACTCCTTCGAAATGAAAAATGTTATTCTGGTGTGCAGAGCCAGCATGGGCGCTAAAATCAGACCCTGTGTCACAAACTGTGTTTCTGCAACATCCACACCCGTCCTGGTCAGCCTTCTGGGGTCAGGACATTCCAGGGATCCCGGACATTTCTGTCCCTCACATGCCCTGGCTTTCAAGCCACGTCACCCTGTCCCAGCCACTGACTCCTCCCAGAAACGGCTCCACCATGAGTGAAGACATTCACGAGATTAAAGAACCAACGTGCCCTCTCCTGATAAGAGATTCCAGGAAATGCCAGCATAGCAATGCATCATAAATACTGTCCAAGAAAAAGGCAAAAGAAGACTTCATTTCCTCTGAAGCTGGAGGAAAAAAGCTGCACTGCAAAATACTCTGTTTCCCTGGTTTTCCAAGAGGCACAGCTGCCACTGCCTCTAGAACAGGCCACATTCTGCCCTCACACAACCTCCAAAATTCTCCTCAGGCCTGGGTATTGCTGAGATCACTGCACAAACACCACTCTGAGCTATTCCAGAGGCCACAGACACAAAAAAATCACTTCAGCACGAAAATGAAGGGGAACTGGCATTAAGGTCAAACTGCTCTCACTAATTCCAAACTCCGGGGTGCTTCAGGTATTCCCATTGTTTTCCTAGAGAATCAGTGAGTCAGAATTGAGCTCTGGGGCCTAAACAAGTGGGGAAGTTCTCTAAGGGAAAAGGGAAGCACAGAGTTTTATGGGATGCATCAGCAAGTCAGCTCCATCTCCTAGGGATTTTGTGCCGTAGGGATTTGTTAAGTTTAAGTAAATACTTTGAGTACCAAGACTAAATTAACTTTCTGAGCTAGGACTGATAATTAAAAGCTAGAAAAGTGCAGCTCAGGAACACATTCATTTCTCGATACTCATTTTGGGAGGGGACTAATTACATAATCTCATCATTAGGTGGGATATTAGGAAGAAATTGTTCCCTGTGAGGGTGGTGAGGCCCTGGCATAGGGAAGCTGTGGCTGCCCCATCCCTGGAAGTGTCCAAGGCCAGGCTGGGTGGGGCTTGGAGCAACCTGGGATAGTGGGAGGTGTCCCTGCCCACGGCAGGGGGTGGAGCTGGATCATCTTTAAGGTTCCTTCCAACCCAAAACCTTCTGGGATTCTATGATCATAGATAAATTTCCTCCACTGTTGATGGCAGAAGTTAAAATAGATGTTTTTTCACTTGCCTCTTTAGCACCATCTTTGGAATTTTCCTTCTCCTCTTGATCTAGGGAATAATTAAGAACGAGGTAAGTTTGTGCACTTGAAATAAAATGAAAATTTATACAGAGCAGCTCGTCTGGTTTCTGTATTTGCCAGTACTTTATACACTGCCAAGAGCAGTGCAGGTGCAAAAGAGGAAAGAAAGGAAAGAACCAGTGATCTGAGGTCCAGAGCAAAATACAAATCAGTTCATCTTCAAACTTGGATATTTCTAAAGATCTGCACCAGATTCCTTCCCTAAAAAAAGGCTCTCAAACTGGTCAGACAGGAATAATTAAACCCCAAACAATTCACTAACATCAGCAAAACAAAATAATCCAAAACACACCTGGTTCTGACAACGGGTTCTTCATTATCATATTCCCCAGGTAGTATTCCTGGATGTTTATTTTCTACAATAAAGGAAGGCAAAACAAACATCGGTTAGCAATTTCCAAGTTTTTTCAGGGAATTCAAATCTGCTGGAGTTCAGCAGGAACATGCCAGTGGAGAAGGCGGTTGTGAGCAGCCTACCTGCCCTGTTTCCTTCTCCTCATGGTACTGACGGATGTGTTTCCCGTGGCAGACCTCGTAAGTCCAGTAAGATTCAATCTTAGAAATAAAATACATTTTAAAAATTATGTTTA
>VZTX01022899.1:0-11532 GCA_013400915.1 Pardalotus punctatus | reverse complement strand
CACTGAGATTCCCTGAGTGCCACTGGAATCGGCAGGACTGTTCCACTTGGACTTGCCAACATAAACCCAAACCTTGCACGTTGTAGCCAGGAATGAGTCAGGCTCCTGGCTGCATTTGTTTACCTGGGACAGAGTCTGTATCCTGACATTGCTCTGCATTTCTGGGACACTTTGAAGATAAAAGCAGTCTGAGGGCAAACCAAAAAAAGCCTGTCAGGGAAGGGAAAGAAGAAACACCTTATCACCCCTTTTGGGTCCTATTTTGTCAGTCCTCCCACAGATAAATCAAAAAGTGAATGCAAATGTCAGCACATGTCTTGGTTGTATTATCTTAGGATGGATTTCTATCAAATACACAAATAAATCCATGTTTTTAAGTCAACTCCCAAGATGATTGCATAATCTTATTGACATTTAAAGACTTTTCTATTCATTTAAAGTATGAGGGAAACCATTGTCCCATTTAATATCCCTTTAACAGACTGATTTACTTATCTAATGTATTCTATTAACAAACATCAATACATCAGCATTTTTTCCTCCCAGTCAAAGCTTGGAAGGGTAAGATTTTCCAGATAATTGATGGACCATTTAATAGCTGTTATGAAGAAGAGGACAAAGTGAATTCATGCTGGAACAGGGCAAGGCTAGGTGTGTTCTGGACACTTTCTGGGACAGAGGACTTGA
Source organism: Pardalotus punctatus (assembly GCA_013400915.1). NCBI lineage: Eukaryota > Metazoa > Chordata > Aves > Passeriformes > Pardalotidae > Pardalotus > Pardalotus punctatus. The sequence continues at coordinate 10,845 of VZTX01022899.1, read as the reverse complement.
CCCTGACTGATATCTCTTTACCAAGCCCTTGCCTCCTGTCACTTGAGTGAAACCCATTGCACCTAAAATTTAAATTGTCCTTTGGAGACAAATCTTATCCTTCACTGGCTGCACAGAGCACCGGTGTTCCCACTCTGATGTCACAATCACAGAACTCCAGAATGGTTTGGGTTGGAAGGGACCTCAAAGCCCATCCAGTCTCGCTCCTACCATGGGCAGGGGCACCTTCCACTGTCCCAGGCTGCTCCAAGCCCCAATGTCCAACCTGGCCTTGGGCACTGCCAGGGATCCAGGGGCAGCCCCAGCTGTGCCCATTCCCTGGGGAGCCTGGGCAGTGCCCAGCACCTCTGGGGGAAGAACCTTTCCCTGATCTCCAGCCTGACCTGCCCTGGCCCAGCTCCAGCCGTTCCCTGGTTCCTGTCCCTGTCACAGGGAGATGTTTCAAGCACATTCCAAATTTGTTCTGTGGGAACACATTGAAGGAGGGATTATTTTTTTGTGCTCCTTACCAAAAACACATCATCCCTCTGGCAGCCGCCATCTACCTATCCAAGAAAAGACAGGAGCAGAGGGGCAGATTCTTGAATGTAGAGGAAAAGCAGGAAAAGAGGGGGGAAATGACAAAGTCCCTGGATACCACTGAAAACAGCTGCTCCAGCTGCATGTGGAGATGACGTGCAGGGTGATCTGTCACAAGCTTGCCAGACCTGGTGTCAGAGTCACCCAAAGAACCATTTCTGATGGATCTAATCCCATTTCCAGGTGTTTAACCATGTCCTAGGAAAGGGAAACTGTCGCTGTGGTGGGAGTAAGGACGGCGTAGAGCACACAGAGACAAACAGGGAGCGAAGAGAGCTTTATTGTTATGAATAACCCCTTTTATACATGCTATATGACTAATTGTGATTAGATAGTATTTACCCACCCCCCGAGGTGATTGGTTGAAGCCTGGACAGTGCTCAGTTCCAAAACATAGATTAGAAAAGTGAGAAGAATTCAGCTTATCTTTATGTTTCTCACAGAATTCATGAGAAAGAGAGAGTTCTCAGGGCAGTAAAAAAGAAAACCACTGTCAGGTTGCTTCTCCACAGAGGAGGAGGGTGGGAGCTGTGTCCCATGGCCATTGCAGTGAGTGTTGGGTGGTTCAGTGAATGTCTCTCAGGTTTGCCCTGAGCAGCCTCACGGCAGGGAGTGCAATGGGCTGAGCTTCGAGGGCCCTTCCAACCCACACCATTCCAGGATTCCATAAATGGCGGTGAAGATGTGCTCCTTGGAGCCCAGTGCCACAGGAATTTGGTGGACTGGGTGAGTGTGGAGATCCAGGTCAGATCCCTGGTGATCCAGATCTCCATGATCCCTGCAGCTTTCCTGCCTCCCCGGCTGAGCTGGCACGTTTAATCTGAGACACTGAGATCTTCACTGAAGGCCTGAAGGGAAAATGTCCTCTGGGAAGCCACTCCATTTATCATTTCACGTATCTTTTACTTAATATCTTGTGACTAATTTCATCCCTCGCCTGAAGAATATTCGCACAAATATTGATTTTCCGTGAACCCCACACGGATTTAGATCAGCAGGGTGATGCATATGGTAACTCAGATTTATTCCCAGGGAAGGCTGGGGATTATCGATGTGGTTAGATGGAAATAAAAGCTTTCTCTTCCCCACCCAGGCTGCAGTTTCTCCCATAGCTGGGAGATTTGCTGTGTGATTTGGAGTGCTGATCCAGGGGCGTTGCTCGGGGTAAGGAACACCCCAAAGCAGGAAAGGAGCTCAACCTTTTCTGTACTTATTTGTTTAGACTGTTTTAGAATGGGGAAAATTGAAAAATAAGGGAGGTTATAAAGGGATTGATTGTTAAAACTCCTGGATGGTGGCTGCTGAAATCTGAGCTAGGCTTGGCAAGGCAATGGGGACCTCTGGCCTTGCCCAGATTTTTTCTTTGATTTTAGATCCTAAAGAATCTGTTCTCCATTGATGGAAATGATGATTAATCACCCTGTAAGACAAGGAATACTTTTTGCCATCAAGAAATTCCTCCTATTTGAGAGTATTGACCTGACTCCTCCAGTGAAAATTGCCTGTATGAGAGTTTCTCCCAGAAATGACCAGAGGATAAATGATGTGTGTTCATCATCTCTAAATCAAAGCATGTGGTGTGACTCACCCCTGGCCAGCTCTGTCGTTGTTCTTATTATAGGATCTCCTACAAAGGTCACATCTAACTACTAAAAATAAACACACAGCCCAAAACCCCTTCATTCCTCAGCAAACACTTGGAGCAAATATAGGCTACTCCTGTATTAAAAGTACAGATCCAGGTCACTGAGCTGACCTACTTAGGGGATATTTTAGGGCTTCCCAAAAGATTTCACGTCCTCCAAATGTCAATCTTATTTCAACTCCACACATCAGCATAAGTCTTCTTCCTTCAGAGGGGACTCTTATTTAGATGTAGATTTTATCAAAGTTTAACTGGCTTACTATTTCTTATGTGAAACTCAGAGAAAGTTGAGGTGAACTTGACTCCTGTGTTTGGCAGCAGGAGCAGGACGTGAGTAAAACCTTATTTTAGTCCCAAATGATACAACTGATTCCCACCTCTGTGCCTTTGACAGCGATGTGTAATTCCACCAAACCCAGAGGGCAGAGACCTTTATTTAAATGCTGCTGGTGGTGCTGTTCGGAGAGCACTGTCTGAACTCAGACACGGAGAGGACCCCACAAACAACCTCATTTTTAACCTCATTTTCAGCTCACACAGTGATGTTTTCTCTACAAATGAGGCTCCTTAGCCTTTGCCTCCCAGGGAGAATGATGGTCTAAGCCACCTCTGCAGCATTTCCTGCCGGGCACCGCGGGGCGGTCTCTGCCCCGTGCTGGTGTTTTTGTCTCGAGGTGCTGCACGTTCTGTCCTTGGGCAGTGACTCTGGCCCTGCTCTGGGGGCTGCCTTGGCAGCAGGTCCCATCCTGAGCTCCTGCCAGCCAAGGAATCTGATCCTCCCTGAGCTCTCCTTGGTACCAATAGTCCAGGTAACTCTGATCAGGGGGCTTTCAAAGACCCTGTCAATCCTACGGGATGCATTTAGATGCTACCAAAATCTGATCGTGTCTGCCTCCTTGCCAAACTTCCCCATCTGACAGCAGGAAGGACAAGATTGAGTTATCTCTCTTCCCAAGAGGGATGTGAGGAGCCACCAGTGGGGTGTTTGAGCTCAGAGCCTCTCACATGGGAGCTGCTGAGGGTGCAGATGCAGTCAGACAGAGCATGGAATCCACGGCATGGTTCCAGGAGAGCAGGATCCCCTGGGCAGGGGAGATGGAGAACTCCCTGCAGGGCTCTGCCCAGCCCTTCTCCACCTGAGGGATGGGCAGGGGCTGCTCAGGCTCTGCTGATCACACCCAGGGGCCGCACCACACCTCCTGTTTGCCTCACAAACGCCTCGGGGTTTCTTGGAGTGCATTTTCCCTCTTGGTAACACCTCATCCTTTCCCAAGGTTCTGTGCCCCGTGAAGAACAAGGAGCATCACTCTGAAAACTCAAATTTCTCTTTGTGCTTCCAAGTGACAGCTGTGGTCCTGTTAAGCCTGAAATGCATCTTTTGAAAGAAATCAATGTTTTTGGGCCAATATCCACGATGGAGTAGAGTCAGGTGGCAGTTTGAGGTGTGAGACACTGGGGAGGTGTCATCTGGTGGGAGTGAAGGACAGCACAGCCATGATCCCAAGGGATTCTAATTAACCAGTGATGTTACAAGAACAAGACCATTAAACCCAGCCTTGTGCATTTCATTCTAATCACATCTGCAGATAGAATAATACTTTAATAAGCCTTAAGCTGGAATTGATTTTTTTTTCATGCACCAGGAATTGGAATCAAGGCAAAAATGGCTGGGAATTATTTAACAGTTACTAAGAGTTAAGAAAAAACCCTTTATTGTTAATCAAAGTGGATTAATTTCTTGTTATTATTATTGTTGAGGAGCTATAATGCATTTTCCTCAGCTGAGGAGAGGGTTGCTGGTATGGCTGTGGTTGGAGGTGGGTGCTGATTGCTGCCGTAGGACTGTCCACATGTCCGTGTTCCTGATGGACACCTGGTGGTTCCAGTGTGGGACACCATGGTGCAGGAGATGCCACCAGCACTGAGCAAAGGAAATCTGTTAATAGACAGGTCTGGATGGTCCGTAACTCCATGGCCTGTGTGCACAGGAACACTCCAGGTGCCCGTTATCCATGGATTGCGGTGCTTTGGGACTCTGGAGGTCACTGTCTGCACATCCCAGGTCTGAATGGGCCTGGGGACAGCAGCAGGAGCTGCCTTGGGCCACCCTCAGTCCCAGCTCAGCATCTCAGCAGCTCAGTGTTGATCCAGCCTGGGGAATAGAAAGTTCTGGGGAGGTATCACAGCACCTTCTGGTGCCTAAAGGGGTCCAAGAGAAAGGGTCTTTTCCAAAGGACACAGATAAAGGGAATGGCTTTGAGCTGAAGGAGAGCAGATTTAGATCAGATGTCAGGAAGGAATTCCTCCCTGAGAGGGTGGGCAAGCCCTGGCCCAGGGTTCCCAGAGCAGCTGGGGCTGCCCCTGGATCCCTGGCAGTGCCCAAGGCCAGGTTGGACATTGGGGCTTGGAGCAGCCTGGGACAGTGGGAGGGGTCCCTGCCATGGCTTTGAGGTCCCTCCCAACCCAAACCATTCTGGGATTCCGTGATTGTCTGACAAGAACCTTCAGCCTCCCCTCCAGTGTCCAGCAGAGTTGGGGATCTCTCAGTTTGGAGAATCTGTCTCCTCGAATCCCCCCAGTCATATCCAGTGTAGGTAATGCTGTGTCCATCATCCAGGCAGAATTCCTGGCTCCTCTTCAACTCCAGCTGAGTGCTGTCTTGAGACATTTCATGCTCTCCCATTTTGCTGCAATTGGCCCAAGCCCTTGGACCATCTTCACAGACAAATCCTCCTGGAGAGCCACAGCTATGGGCTCGTCCTTCCCTGGGCTCTTGCCCACTGATGTTGACCTTGGCATGGGGACTCCACTGATGGAGAAAGACAAAGCCTTTATTAACCACATTGTCTATCCCCACAAGGAGAGTTCCTGGAGTTATTTCACTCCTCAGATCCCCTAAATTTTACTGTAAAACCAGCTTCACTCCAGACTGTTTTTCCCAGAAGGGACCCCCGTGTTCCCTGGGCACTGGTCACTGTGCAGCAGCCCAGCACAGATCTGCACAAGGCAGATTTCCCTCAGCGATGCCAGGGACTCTCATGGTCTGAGGCTCCCCATTCCAAACCCCTTTGCCTAGGGAAAAGGTCTGTCTGGAATCCCACATGTGCAACACATCCCTCAGCCGCTGGCTCTGCTGGTGTTGTCCATCCCTAACTCCTCCCTCTGCCTCTGCTGGCAGGGTAAGCTCTTACACCTTAAATTTGATTTGCAGCTGTTGCTGCCCAGGTTTCCTGGAGGGATGGGGACCAAACTGGTTTTTATTCAGGGACACCCAGACTGAGAACTCCTGTCCTGGGATTTTCTGCCTGACTCATGGCAGAGCAGTTCCTGATGGTGAGATGTAACTGGGACCTCTCAGATAGGATAAAGCTCCGTGCCTGCTATCACACTGCTCTGATAATTAGTGTCTATTAGTAATTAGTGTTGGAGGAATGGCAGAGCTGTGAAATCAACTTCTACATGCACTTTGGTAGAGTTATGCAATGGCCCAAAAGTCTGTCTCGGATATAGGAATGGACAATTGTCCTGCCAGGACCAGACCTCAGCCTGAAGCCAGGACTTCCCACAACAGATATGGGCAGGGATTTTCTTCTCCTTTGCCTGGATGACTGGAAGGAGCTGTAAAACCTTCTCCAGTTGCACTTCTTGTTCAACGTGGACTCCTTGGGAGGTTTTGGCTTTGCTGGTGAAGAAAGAAAAGAGGAAGGGTGAAAATGAAAAGGGCCAAGTGGCTTTTCTCAGTTTTGTGCAGCAGCTTCAGCAGGAGGGCTGGGGCTGAGCCTGCTCTCTGCCATCTGAGGGGTTTGGCTGCCTCAGAGCTCCAGGAGGGAAGAGTGGGGATCCTCTGCTCTGAAATTCCTGGTGCAGGGAGTTACTGACTGGCCCCAGGCTTAGGTTTGGTCCAGCTCTCATTCACTACAATTCTGAGCACAAACTGAGGCTTGTCTTAAACACAGGCAGAGGAGGGGACAGCTCTCCAGAGAGCCTGGAAACCATGAATGCTGGGCTGTGGGGTCATGAGAGTTGTGGGAAACCTGCAATGGGGACTTCCAGGAGGGCAAATTTGAGCAGAGACCTGTTGTTCTACCTCCAGTGCCTAAATCTTTGCAAAATCAAGATTTTGGGAGCTGGACAAAGGAGCATCCAGCTTTTGGAGCAGCATGTTCACTGCCACACCAGGCACTAAGTAATTTCTGATTTTGCACACGTCTAGATGTATCTAGATTTAAGCCTAACTATTCATGATGTGTTCTGATTTTCTTAATTGGAATATTTTTATATAAACTCACTGTGAGCAGAGGTGAGCTTTGTGTCAGCCCCATACCCCTGCCCTTTGCTGAAAGGCTGATGGAACCCTCTGCAGGCTGATTTGCTCTTTGGGGTGTGGGGCTTCTTCTCATCAGTCCCTCCAGCTCCCATCACCAAATTTATTTCCATTTCATTTACTTTTTTCTACTGTAAGCTCATGTCAAAATAAATACAGTATTTAGGTGGCTTCTTATGAGAAACACGGGCCTGTGAAGAGCACCAATAACAGCTGAGGGTTCTGCATGTGTTGCTGAAAATTATATTGGCCACTTTCAATTCTCTTTCACATTCCAAATTTTATTGCAAGCTTAATTTAAATGTTTGGAAAAATTACTAACCCAGTGTAAATAGAGATTGACAGAAAACTATCTTGGACTAAATAGAGCTGCTGGAAAATATATAGAATTTTAGATTAGGGGGAGATGGCAAGGTCACAAGGAGGCTGTTTCACCAAAAAGGCTGCCATGAGGGAATAAATATGTGTAATTATTTGTGTGGACTGGGAGTGGAAACAACCACTGGAAGTTGGGTCCAAATCATGGCAATGCATAGGGCAAATTGAGATGGCTCGTATGGAGCAGAATCAAACTTCAGAAGGAAGTGGCTGCTTCCTTTTTCATTTCCTGTGGGAAACATCCTGGAAACACAGGGAAATGTCCATAAAAGCTGTCTGTGTTCCTGGTGCTGCCTGTGCCACCCAGCACTGCTGCTTCCCCTGCTTCCATCAGTGCTCACCACCCTCAGAACAGCCAGAGGCCCCAAAAACTCCTCAGGTCATGTGGGGAGAGGAACTGTGGAGATCTTGCACAAAAACAGATCCTTCCTAAGATCCATCCGGTGTTTCCACCTGGAAAATGATCAGATTAATTCATACCTGACTAACACTAATTAGAATCCCGTCATCAATTCTCTGGGCAGCCCCCAGTAGTGGACACACCTGACTCAGGCGCTGTGTGAGGCACCAGGTTTTGCTTTTGAGCAGAGTATTGGGCACAAAGCCAGGATCAAAGATATCGATTGTCCCAGCTTCCCCTTCCCTCCTCCACTGCTTCACACACTGAGGTACAGCCACAGAAATCCTGGTGGCACAATCTTGGTGACAGCCAACAGGACAAAGGGTGTTAGGGAGGATTCACCACTGGGTGCTAATTCCCACCCAAGTTATCACTGCAATCGGGGACTGCCCCAGACAGTGCCCCAGGACACCACCTCCCTTTGGCCACGCTCTGAATGAGGGTCACCAGACAGCCTGACACAAGAAAAAAACATTTCTGAACAATTTCTAAACAATTTCTAACCATCTCTGGCACTTCTGGAGAGAAAAAAGCTCAGGATGTCTGGTTATTCCCCTCAGTCACAGACAGCAGCTTCCAGGCACTGAGGGAAAGGGAAACAAATGGGAGGAAAAGTAGAGGAACATCTTCTGCTGATGGTGCTGGGTGCCTTCTGTCCAGATTCTGCCACCCCTCTGTCCCCTGGTGCCCTGCCCATCCCTCTGACCTCACCTGCCTGGGGAAGATCCCTGGTGTGGCTTGAGGGGTTTAGCTCTGCTCAGGGTTTGATCTCACACCATTTTGAAATCACAGAACCACAGGGACAGTGAGGTCGGAAAAGACCTCGCAGACCAGCGGGTCCAACCTTCACCCAAAGGAGAGCCACGCAGGGCGGGTGCTGCAGGAACTGCACCACTGCCATGTGTGCAGCTTGAGGTGCCTCCTGCTGCTCAGGAACCAGCCCTGAGTGCACACGGTTGGCCCTGGGGAGGGCAATCCCTGGGGCTGGGCTGGAAGGGCACAGGCAGGGACTCAGGACTAGCTTGGGGCTCTCTGGACCATCCTCTGGGATTCTGGGAAGCTCTGGACTCACCAGGCACAGGCAGCATCTCCTTCTGGCTGTCCTGGTCTGACCTGGCCGACACCATGGCTGTTCTGCCGGAGAAGAGACCATTCTTTCAGATTAGTGTAAAGAACGATTTTAAAGAAAAATGAGAAAATATCCATAAAGCTGTAGAAAGTGAGAGCCTGGGGGCCCAGCTCCAGAGCCATCAGTCTGGGCTTCAGTTACAGCAGATGTTAAGGATAATGGGAAGTAACAGATTCCCACTGGAGCACTGCATTGTACATCATTCTTTGGGGCTGAGAGTTGGGCTTGATGATCTTGGGTGTATTTTCTAACCTTACTGATTCTGTGACTGATGATTCATCCTGACCAGAAGTCAGAAGATTGGAACTGGGCTGAGCTGGGTCTAACCCCTCCCTTTTGGTGGCAGCCTGAGTGCAGAGTCATCAGAGCTCAAAGAGAGGGGGGAAAGGGAACACTGGGGACAGATGTGACAGCAGGAATAGCAAAACACTGGTGAGCTCGTGGTGCTTACTCTGATCTCTACTCTTGAGCATAAAAAAATGAAATAAAAAGAGAATGATAGCAACTGTTCCTGTGAGTCATCAAAGGATTTCAGGGAACACATGCAGCAGCCCAGTGAGCTAATTTGAATTGGAACTGGGTATCTCAGTCCCTGTTGTAAATGTCCCAGTAAAATAAAGCCTTGCAGAAGAAATCAAATAATTAACTGATCCACCAGCATTTCATCCGACACTTTGGAGCTGAACAAGCTTTGGCAGGAGCCCAGTGGTTCCAGGAATCCTGGCTGTCCAGCACAGGGTGATCTGCAGTTCCAGGGCTTCAAAGACAAGAAAAGAAGGGAGTGTTTTGTAGTGGAAATTCAGACAATCCTTCCTCTCTCAGGGGTCACCCCAGGGGCTCCAAGTCTGGGTGGACCCATGAGGAACCCAGCCCAACTGCTGAAAGATTTTATTTATCTCAGGGAACGTGTGTCCCAAGCCTCACAGCAGTGACTGCCTCAGTTCTGCATTTCCAGTCGCTGTTCCAGGATTCTTCAGCTACTCAGGGGCTGAAATGGTGTGCAAGCAGGTCCAGGAGCCTGGATTTAACTGGAGATGCTGAGCAGGGCATCTAAGGGGGAATTGTACATTTCTGTGCTTCAGAAATGTCCAATTTCTGTGCAGCTCCCATCAATTCCACTGAGCAGCTCCCAGACCCAAACACTGGTTTGTAACACCCCAAGTTATTGTAGCCAAAGTGAAGTTTTCTCTGAATTCCTGGTTTGCAAAACAGTGTTCAGCAAGAAACCAAATTTTAAAACAACATTTCCTTTGAAGTGTAGGCCATGGGTTTGTGGGTGCTCTTCCTGAGGTTTTGTCGCCACATTTGTGCACATTTTTGTTGTGACCAAGAATTTCTGGACATCAGTTTCCTGTTTTGTTTTCGGTCTAGGCTGTGCATCTGTGGGTGTCTGACAAGTTAAAATGCCATCTTTTCACCCAAAAATGAGAATTGAGGTTTCTCTCTCATCTCTGAAGGAAAAAACCACTTGTTTTGAACTTTTCAGTGCAGGCATAGATGCTCCAGCATCTCTGGAATCTGTATCAAACTCCCCAGAGCTGCCTCTGAAAAGCACAAGGTGTCCCAGTATTCCCAGTATGAGTGCCTTGGGAAGGAGGGAGCTGATTCCCACCTCCAGAGGGAAGAGGGCTTGGTGCCCTCCCACCTCCCACCTCCATCCAGCACCTCCTGCCAGCTCCGTTGTCATCGAGCTCCTTTCTCTCAGGGCAGCTGTTTCTTCACAGCTGTAGCCAGGTTGCTGCTCCTGCCTCTCTCACCCAGCTTGTGCACAGCAGGAGCTGCCTCAAAGGAATCCTGGGGATTTCAGCCTCCTGTTTGTGTTCCAGAGAGCCCTTCCAGAGCAAAAGGACTGCTCAGCACTGAGGTGTCTGCTGCTTCAGGGGCACTTTTACCTGAGCTGCCATGAGTCCTCAACCCCATGGAAAACAGGCTGGAGTTGGTGTTTGATGTGAAAGCAGAGTTTTGTGCTTCCTCTTTATGAGGGGTGAGATGTGCAAGGAGCCTCTGGGAGCACCTCAGCACCCAGGGCTTGCAGAATCTGCACTGGGGACCTTCCAGGTTATTCTAACCCAAGGTTTTGCCCTTGTTCTGAGCTGGCTTCATGGGGAAGGACACCGTGACTTAGAGAATGAGCTCAGTCCTTCACCTTCATTTTGTATGAGGGCAGTAACAGTGGGGAGAGAGGAAGAATTCAAATTGCAGGAGGAAACACCTTGAGGGTGGTGCTCTGGGACACCCAGGAGAAGATGGAAACCTTCTCCCGTGTCCCTGGGAGGAGCAGCAGAGGGAGGCACAGCAGGATTCTCCCCTCACCGAACAGTGAATGCCACCTGCTCTGCCCAAACTGTTCTGGTCACATCACCTGCATGGCAGGGCCACATCCTGTGTGT
>VZTX01022884.1:0-42721 GCA_013400915.1 Pardalotus punctatus | reverse complement strand
CGGGCCCCCCGCGGGACACGGGCGCCGTGCCTGCGGCATCGCCCGCACTCCCTGCACAGCGCCGGGGCAGAGCTGCCCTTGCGCCGCTCAGCCGGGATGCTCTTAACTCGCGTAGAAAAACTCTAGGTGGATGTTCTTGGGCCTTTCTCCCTCTGTAGGTTCGGGATTTCTTTAAAGTTACAAAATTTCTCAAGCTCCTTTGCAAATGGTCCTGTATCGCTTGTCGTATTTCAGAGGGAAATGGAAGATGCCTCCAGAGTCCCCTTTCAGATCCCTGGGGAAAAAAAAGCTGGCCTGTGGGCAAAACTGTTGGCTCAGTGTTGCTTCCTCTTTTTCCTGTGATTAATGCCTCTCATTAATGGGAGGAGAACTGGCAGAACCAGCTTTAAAAAATACCAACCTAACCATAAGATAGGATTGTTTTCCAGCATGGCAGGTGTGTGCAGCCATTTGTCGAGCAGCAAAGGAGTACCAGCCCCAAATATCTAGCAGCTCCTTGGATTTGGTCCTGCCAGCAAGGTTTAACTCCCTGTGAGACTGGTGGAGCACAAACTCGTTGCCTGGGTTGGGCTTCATGTCCCCTACATTTCCGTTTTTCTAATCGCCAAGATGCTAAGCAGTGAAAGTGGAAAGGGAAATGAGTATCCTGACTTTCTAATGAAGTGTGTATAAACCCCACAACAGATGAGCATGCCTGATGAGGATGGTGCGCTTTTGCTTTTCAAGCCCAAGCTGCAATCAGAAACAAAAGTATTGAGATGTTGGGTGTTTGCTTCTTGCAAGGGGTGCTTGGACCAAAGGTGCTTCTGCTCTAGAAGGAATAGTTTAGCACAGGGATGAGTGACATGGAGCCCTTGAATCACATGCAGCCTGCAAAGAGTTCAAGTGTCAGGGCTGTTGGTATGGCCAAGAACTGTGTTAGCAAAGGAGGGGTTGGCTGCTGGAGCTGCTCACCAGGGAGGATTTGAGGTAGCCATGGGAGATGGCAAAGTTTGACCTGGCTCTTGGCTAGATGCTGAAGTGACAGATCTCACTGCAGTGTGGAGTAGCAGGATGAGAGGAAATTGTTGTTCCCTCATGCCCAGGAGTCATGTCAAAGCTGATGTGCCTTCAAGCTGCTTGTGGGGCATGAAGGAGGTGCTGAGGCTCCTGACTCTAGTGCTGGCTTTGGTGCTGAGCTCTTTGGTTGTGGGATACTGGCCTGTTGTTCCTCTAGCATCTTCGTGGACCATGCATGAAGCATGGTACTTTCTGGGGCAGTTTATGAGGGATTCTCATTGTGAGCCTCATTGGTCACTGATAGCAATTAGTTGCACTTTTTTAACAATTAAAGGGGAGGATTATTGTGAGGGTAATACCTGATTTTAAATAATTAGGGCAAAAGCAAGGACTTCTCTGAAACCTGTTTTTTTATGAACTGATGTACGGTCCATCTTATTGGGATGGGAGGGGGGCAGGTTGTTGCTTGTATTCCTTGCTGGAAAGTGATGGAACTGGTTGAAATTGGTAGAAGTGTAAAGCTTGCGAACATTGCAAGAGGAGCCTGAAGCAGGAGGGCTCCTGCACTGTAGCAGGCTGGCTTTGCATTGGGGGAATGCAGGCATTGTGGTGACTGGAAGTTGACACCCTGAGTCAGGAATCAAAGTATGTATATTGAGGAGAAATACAACAAGCCCAGGCAAGAGAGCTCTTTGGTCTTTTTATAGAGAGTACCATGGACACTTTATCCTTCTGTGCTTTTTTAATACTCTTTTTTTCCTTTCTTAACTCCTTTCTAATGCTGGTTAGTGCCCAAGTGGAGTTGTGGGGTTTTCTTCCTCCCTGTCCATTTATGCAAGAGAAGTACATGCTTTTACCTAGCTCTTTATTCAAAGCTGCTGTTAGCAGAGCCCATCTCTTGCTGGTTCATCTGTAAATGCTGCTAAACCATTTCCAGAGCTCTTAAAATGCTGCCTAATTTTTGTGACATTTTGGAGTAGCATAATTGAAATCATTATTGCCAATCTGGTAGTGTTCACATGTGAAAATTTGCACAGAGAAGCTAAAGGTAGTCCCAAATACAAAATGGTTTGGGTTTGTTTTTTGTTTGATAATTAAATAATAATACTGTAGGTTAACTGGGGGACCTTCAGAAGGAAGAAATGAGCTGCTAAAACTTCATATGTAGATACAAAACGGAGTAGCAGTGAGAAGTAATGACTTGCCAGTGGAGTGAGCACAGGTGGGAACTTCTGATGCCTCCTTTGCGCTGGGAATATGTGTGTCTGAGACCTGTGGTTTTTCTAAGTAAAGACAAAACAAGCAACTACCACTTTTATTTCTCAGTTTGCACTGCAGCTTTCTGGCATTTTAAGAAATCTGGAGTCACCTGGATGCTCATCAAGGTTTGCTTGATGTATCTTCTTGCATCAGTGCTGAGTTGTCTGATCTGTTCTCTCACCTGAGCACAGACCCTTCAGACCTCGGGGCTTAGAGCTGCTTGCGGCACAGGCGTAGCCACTGAAGGGGAGTCAGCACATGCAATGTCCACTGGCACTGAGCAAGTGGCAGAATTCCTGCTGGCCTGCACTGGGCAGCTGTGCTGTGAGATGTTGGCTTTGCTGCTTCACGCTTTGCCCCTTGTCATGCTCGTGGTGTTTTCATTTCAAGCGCATCTGTACAGAGCTCCTGCCTGTGGCTCTCTTGTAGTGGATGAAGTTTCTTGGACCAGGGCTCTTGTGCAGCTGCAGACAGTTTTAGTGCCTCTTGTCGCAGTGACCCCTCTGCAGTAGTGGAGTAAAGAAAGCTTTAATTTCACAGGATTTTCTGTTCTCCCTATGACCTCTTCTCTGCTACAAAAGGTGTTCTTAAATAAAGCCTCTAGAGCAATGATTCTTCTAAAGCTACATAGTAAAATGTGGCTTTTCAGGAATTCCTGCTAGTTAAACTTGTCTGTGCAAGTGGATTCCAGTAGCAAGTCCGACCACCCTAAGAAAAGCAGAGGAGAAGGTGAGAGGTTCGTGTTGCCCTGCATGGCACCTTTGGAAGGAAGATGAGGGTAAAGTGCTTTGGAAAAGGAAAAATTTTGCAGGTACAAGAGGCCAAAGAGCAATGGAAACAGAGCAGTCCTATGGCATCTTTGAAAGGTTGGGAGCAGCCAAGGTGGATGGCGAAGAAACCTGGTGAGGAGGGCAACACAAGTATCTTGTGTTAGAGAATTTTTCTTTATAATGCCCACCACATGAGAGGCAATACTGATAGAAAAGACTCTGAGAATTGAGAGCAAAAAAGCAGAGATGGAGTAAATTTTGACTTGGCAACTAGAATAACATTTTCCATGTGGTTTTTCAGAAGTCTGGTCACTGTCCTCAGCATGTAGGCTTTGGACTTCAGCATGAGTCAGTGAAGGTGGTAGTAGCAAAGGCATTTTTCCTTCTTCCACACCAAGCTCTTCACCTAAGTGCAAGAACATGTTTCTCCAGAGAGACAGTCAAGCAGTTAAAAATGCTGACGCTTAAAGCTTTGCTGTTTTGTTTCTTGGTCATTGCTCCATTTGTAGGGGCAGGATAGTTTGTATCCTTCAGAGCTGTTGCTCAAAGGCCACTTCACTGCGAGACTGGGAGGCCATATTCTGGCGGTGTTGGGGCTCAGAGCAGTTTCTCTGCAGTCAGAAGGTAAAAGCATTATACATATAATTTAAGGTTTAAGCTGCAGAAACTGGCAGTCTCCAGCAGTCAGTCAGTAATGTGTACTGCAGAACTGTGTCAGTGCAGTCCTTACTCACAGACAGCTGTCAGTAAGGGGCCCATCAGAAGGGTCTGTCATAAGCCAAGTTGTCCAATTTGAGCATGCTCTGATAAATGGCTTCCTTTCTCTGCCCCCTTTCGTCTCTCTTCCTTAGGCTTTGGCTTTTCAGCAAGGCTAGTTTTCCTTTGCCTGTAGTGACTTGTCCCACAGCAGGGACTGCTGTTCTAAAGTCTTGGCATCAAGCCCTCCTGGGGCTGCCACTCTTAGCACTCACCTTGCTGCCTGTGCTGCTGTCAGCTGAGGCTGGCTTCTGCCCGTGGAAACCTGGCTGTGGGTACTGGGGGAGATGTCTAAGGACAGAATGGTAAAAGTTCATGGGAGGTGGATGTGGGGGATTATTCCATGCAGCAGCTCTGGGGTTGCTGTAATTAGCTTCCCTGTGAGCCAGCAGTGCACCTGCCTTGTGCAGCGGGGAGCTGAGACACTGTGCTGGTCCCCAAGCCAGATCATCCCTGTGGGCTGCAGAGTACTGATTCCAGGCTCCTGACTATAGATCAGGGCTTCTGCCAGGGGTTCACAGCTTCAATGGTCCCCCACTAACACTGTTTCAGAGTGTTGAAGTTTGATAATTGGAGCTGATATTGGTCAGAGCCATCAGTTATTTGCAGGCTGATATCAATGTGAAATATTTTTCAGGACATTCCTTTTCTAGTACAACAAAGCTTTATTTTGAAGATATATCATATAAACTGTGTCATAATATGCTGGGTGGAATTGAATGTGGTCCTTCAGCTGCAGACTCAAGCTAAGTGTTCATACCATCTTCCTTGGGTGTCCTAAGTTTGGCTGGAATTGCCTTCCACTGCATGCATGTTCTTCCTTACACCTTTCATTTGTATAAACCTCGACTTCCTCATGTCTGTGTATATCAAGGGGGTTTGGTGTTGTTCGGGTTTTTAGAATTTCTTTTCTCCTAATGCTGCGGAGTACTTCATGTGGTCTGCTGCTTTCTTTGAATTGGAGACCTCTTGCTTGTAAATGGTAATGGGAATGCTAAATATGCCACAGTTTGCAGAGTCCATTCCTTTTATCAATTCAGGGGAAATTAATGAAAACAATGGAAACTGACTGAAGGAAAGATCAATACTGATGACACAGGAACATACTTTTATGAACAATAAAATGTGTTCTGTAGTTGTCGTGTTTCACACCTAGGCTTGGGATGGGATGGGACTGAGATCATCTTTTCTGAGATCAAATTTTCTGAGATCAGCTTTTGAAGAATAGAAGCTTTTAAATTACTAATTTTCTCTGCCCTTTGTGATTGGAAAGAGAATATTGTTATGTATGGTATGTTTGTAAGTTTTCAAGTTCCTTGAAAATTCTGCCTCAAGTAGTGAAGGGCTGCTCTGTGGATGTAGAGGTACTTGACTCTCAGCACAAAGCCCCACTAATGCTGCATTGCTGTTGCAAGGGTGGTACCTCCAGAACAATGGATCCACTGATTGCATCTCCTGGATGTGCTGAGAGCTAGCACCAACTAAATCAGATGCTAACATATCCTCTCTAGGTTTTATGGAGTTGACTGGTGATTGGCTGGGTGGATTGGAATTTTTAACCGGGTCTCACTCCTAGTGAACTGTTGAGATGTTGCTTTTGAATTCTTCTAGGATAGTTGGTGAATGTTTGTAGTCCCTCAGTGACTTGTATACGTGAAGTAACTCTGACATTCTCCCTCTGCTTTTTGGACTGGAATTGAATGAGTTCTTGGGCTCTTTCCATGCTTCTGCTAATCAGCATTTTAGAACTGTCCATAGTGTAAAGGACTGGGTATTTCTGTGCAACCCAATACCTTTATGTAGAAGATGCACTTGAGGTTGTATGTATGGACCAGAAGTGCTTAGCACCTGCTGGAAATTTTTTTCTAGTTAGCTGTGTTAGGATATACAGGGTCTGAACCCCTCTCTCTATATGGAAGGGAATGTGCAGATCAAATTGTGGTGGTGGTGGTGAATTCAGCACACGGATATCTGGTTTCTTGGCAGATCCGACACTGGGAGTATCTGGACTGCTGCCTGCCCCAAGAAAAAGAGGGTCGGTGTGACCCATGGTCAACCACTACTCGTCCAAGCCATGTAACATGAGTCCCTAACCTGTAGACAGATTTACCAGCTCTGAATAATGTCTGTTGTGCTGTGAGATCTTATCTTCCTAATGGCCTGCAAGGGGGTACAAATGAGGAGAAATAAATACTGCTCTTGTTTTTGCTTCCTCTGCATTTGGTGGAATAGTTGATGTGTTCTCATTTTGCCTGCTGTGTTTGTTAGTGCTTTTAAAGGACTGAGCTAGTTTGTCAGAATTTTGGGAACAAGTGAAAGTAGGATCTGCTCCTACTTTCTAATTTTCTCCCAAATAGTCCTCCCTTTTTGCTGAACTATTAAAAAGAAAGGAGCTACCTGCCATGTGCTGAAGTCTAAGTAGAATGAAACCACTGTAACAAGCGTAGAGGAACTGTCCTGTAACATACTTCCACAGAAATAGGCACCAACTGATAATTGGTGCCAAAGCAGGATTTTAGCTTTATTTTACATTTGTACCCATAGGTCCCAATGGAATGGGGATTCCCCTGCACCTGAGGCTGCCTGCCTAGAGGTATTGGTGCTCCAAAGGCTTTACAGTTTTGCATTTGATTCCTGAAGCTTTTGAGTTGGGTGGTAGGAATGGGAATTGCTCAGTAACTGGGTACCTACTGAATGTCCAGAGGTCTCTTGGAGGAGTGGAAGTTTCTCATCTGCCTTTGGGATAAAGAGCTTTGGGTTGCAGTTTGTAAGTAATACAGTCTGCTCAAGAAACTTTCTGTCGTGTGACTGTGCCAAGGGTGCAATTGAAAATCACTGGTGTATGTGAAGGCAGACCATCACTTGGTTGTTGCTGTTGAGTGTGTTGTTGGCTTTGTGCAGGAAAGGGAAGCTCTGGCAAAATTTACTGAGCTTTCTGACTCAGTGGGGCAGTTTGATTTTAGTGCAGAGCCTGGCCATGGCTTACAGATGTGTACACAAGCTTGTCTGTCCAGTTTGGTCTTCTGACACCACTAAACATTCACCAGTGGAAGAAAAAGCATGCTGCAGGTGAGCTTTATTTTTTAAAGAAAGGAAAAGCTGGAACTTCTGGACAAGTGTTGAGTGAAAGGCTGTCTTGTTAGAAGATGGATGTGCTTTCAGAGGGGCTAATTTTGACACTAAGGAAATACATGTGGAGCTGATTTCTGGCCAGGTGCCAGTCACTGAAGGGCACCGGAGGCTGAAATGCCAGGCAGTGCTGGTGGTGTTGGCACTTCAGCCCATGACGGTTGGGTTGCATGAATTATCTCTCTGCCTTCCAGCTAATTTTATCCTGTTGATTTTTCATGAATCATTTCCCATCTCTGTGGGTTAGAAATTAAAGTGGAAGTTTGCTAGCCAGAATAGCTACATCTGCTATTTAGAAACTAGTGTCTGGGGTTTGCTTCCTGCCCACCCCCACACCTTCCCTTCCTTTTCCCTTTTTACCTCCATCATTGTTCTTCAAATACGTGAATCACTAGTGTTGCTCACCCACAAAAATTCTTAGGCTGACCAGCCGGCGCAGGTGCAGGGGTCTTCTGGGTGCATGTGACCCTGCTGTGGGCAGTGGGTGTGGCAGGCAGGTGCTCAGTGCTATGTGGCAGGGTCCCAGGTGCACTGCAAAGCTGGCAGGACCTGACCAGGACATTTTGAATTTCCTGCACGTGCCTTATAAAACATTAAAGGCACCCCGGTATCTTTTCCCTCTCCCAATACAGCAGAAGAGCAGGAGTGTGACAGTGACCCAGCCTGTCATGTGGCAACCAAACATTTCCTCACTTAGCCTTTTTGTTTGTCCCTGAATGAGAGTAAAAGGTCATTTGGGCAGTAAATTCACATCTCTGCTTCCCTTTGTTGAGCTGTGTGCCCTTGATTGCCATTGAGGCTGACATCTGGGCCAGCAGCAAGGAAAGGATAAGTTCATTATTCAGAAGTAGAGTGCTACAAGTAGGGATCCAAGGACCCACATGGGAGTTGTGTAACATGGGGTCCTTTGGGTAAGCAGCGTTTTGCTGGATGCTGTGGTAAGGAAAAAAGCACATTCCCTTGAAATATAGTGAGCACTAGATGAATGAGAGGGTCTCTAGCTTGTTCATGTTCACTTTTAATCAGTCTTGTGGATCACAGCAAATGCAGGAGGCTGAATGAGTGATTGTGTTGGGACAGTTTTGAAAATTGCCGAGTGGATGGCCCAGGAAAATATAGGCTGGGTAGCATGACACCAATCCTGGGTAAACATAAAGTTATCCATGCCTGAAAATTGGTGTCATGGAAAGAATCTTGTACTTCTTAAAAAGGTCTGATTTTGTTCTTTGAGAACCTTACCGTTGGTTTAAAGAGAGATCTGTAGATGCAATATATTTACATATAAAAGGCAGTTAACTGAGTGCGTGAGAAGCCAATTAATAGCCAGTGCCAGAGAATATCAATAAAATATAAGTGGCTTAGGAAGTGAAGGTAGTGATTGATGGAGAGCCAGCATCCAATAAATAAACTGAAGTGGCAGTATAAACAGTAAGGAGGATGAAGGATACTCTAAGCTAAAGGACAGTACTAGCACACTAATAAATCAACTGTTTGAGGATTAACTTTAAGACGAATGTAGAAAATAGCTTTTCAGCATCAAAAGATCATGATTTGGCATTGCCACCTTGGATGAGGGGAGCAAATAATCCAGCTATTTTAAGCTAGAGCTTGATCATTTTACAGAAGAGTCTCTGCAATGTGATATGTGGAGTCTGTGTTTTCAAAGAAGTAGATGTGATGACCCTTCCCTTCAGATAAGGGAAAGGGAGAAGCCAGTTCTGCCTGACACTTACTCAGTGATGCAGAAGAAGACGTGACTCATCACTGGCAAAATGTGTAGATGAAACATGTTTGGTGAATTGTAGCTGTTGATAGGGGCAGGATGGTATAAGGCAGTTTGTTTGGTAAATGAGGTTATTGAAATCAAGTTATTTTCATGCAGACAAATGGAGATTTATGAATCTGGAAAGGCACGTCCTGAACGTGATCCGCAAAGGGAGGCTGTGTACTGAGCAGTGCCATATGAGAACATGGGGGTCAGAATGGGCAGGCAGTTCTGGGGAGCTTTCTGTGCCAGGTCCCAGCTGGAAAAGACAACCATGATTTTGGACACAAACAGGGTGGTGATGAATCAGGGTGAGGAGATAGTTTTGTGTCTGCAAACTTTTTATTTACTTCAGACTCAGTCTTACATCAGCATGGCTTTCTAGTGCCAGCATATTGAAGTAATGTAGAAAAAATTGGAAGAGTTACACAGAAGAATGCTGAAAATTGTTGGAAAGCTGAGAAGATACTGCATGGGTACATATCCAGGGCTCTGC
Organism: Pardalotus punctatus; assembly: GCA_013400915.1. Classification (NCBI taxonomy): domain Eukaryota; kingdom Metazoa; phylum Chordata; class Aves; order Passeriformes; family Pardalotidae; genus Pardalotus; species Pardalotus punctatus. Next base: position 33,546 of record VZTX01022884.1, on the reverse strand, counting down.
TATGTATGTAGTTTTAGTCAGTGCTTATCGCTATTGCTATCCAAGCACCTTTCAGTAGTGCCTTAAGGAAGAAGGCTTACAGCTGCCACTTAGTTGTGCTCTTATTCTGTCCTGAAGGAGAAGAATGTTGGTGGAATAACATCTTGTTTTAGTACTGGGGTTTTGTGTCTGTTTGTTTTAACTTTATAAATGTAGGTATATATTTATGTTGAAGCCAGAGGCAAAGAAGTGCAACTAGCAGTTGTGACCAAAGATGGTGAGGTTTGTTACAGCCATTAACCTGGGAAGCAATTCTTTCCAGTTGCTCAAAGCAGTGTCATGGCATGCCAGTTCAGCCTTTCCCACTGTGGTGCAGGGCCCTTTGAAAGAACTGCTGCCTGGTGCCCAGAACTAGAGAGAGTCACGTATGACTTGTCTGTGATGGGGATTAACAACTGAGATGAAGTTCGCATGAAATATTGGCTTCTCGCTAGTCTCAGATGAAGGTTTTGTCCTGTTTGTAGGCAAAGAGTAAAGGAGGGGATCACTCGGGTTGACCTAATTCTCCTTTCTACCCTTAAACTGTAAATCTGCGAGATCCATGCAGGGAGCTGAGTACAGCAAAAATGAGAAGTTTCCATGTATTTCAAAAATGCAAGTCTCTTACAGAATTCTTTCAGCTGCAGTTAAGTGCCTGCCTTGGTTCTGTGGCATGTTGCACTGTTTCAGAGGCTTTTAGGCTACATGGGAGCTTTATATTGTCAGTATCTTGCTTATTTAAGTCCTTACCCAACAGTTAACATAAAGAAGTTGCATTGAGTTAATACCTGCTTTGCACAGGCTCATGCTGATCCATGGCGACGTGTGGGTCAGCACATGGATCTTCTTCCTACTCTGAGATCATCAAAGGGCAAGTGCTCCCAACTGACCATAATACAGAATTTTGTCACAAATCTTGTAAAGTTATAAGTATTTTCCATCTTCACTAGAAGCCATCATAAAACAAACTTAAGATTCATTCAGGAATTATTTCAGAGGTTTTCTGTCTTCTTCTCCCTCTGAAACACGCCTCTCATGAAGCAGATCATAGGTTTTGATAACATGTTTTGTCAATGAACTGCATAAGAGTGACAGTGTCAACTCATCTCACATCCATTTGAGATTACAGGAGGAGTTACAGGTTGGCAGCTGGAATTTCCCTGTTCCCAACTTGTTTGCAGTCACAGTGGCAGTGGGAATTTGGTGTTGTGCCACCCCATCCTGTTTGTCATGTCAGTTGCTGGTCTTGGGCAAGTTAAAATCACTGGGAGCTCTCAGCCCTCCTTGCTGTAAAACAGGTTTAAGTCTTGTGTTTTTGAAGCTTACTCTCCAAGCTTCTTCAGAAAGCTGCAGAAAAACTGGAAAAAAACTTGTTTCCAGTTATCTTTTTTTGTAGTCCTCACCTTCTTCAGTGTTTGCAGAATTTGAAACTCAAAATATTTCATACTTCTGGTAAATTTATGGCTTCTGAGTGTAGTGGGGTAATTGACAATGAGTTAAACAAGTCCTGGTCACAGCGCATGGCTGCTCAAATCGTATGTCATGCATGACCTATAATTTTCACTAATTAAGTTTGAATTTATGACTGCTTCAGCTTTTCGTCTGGTGTGCTGGCTGCATTCAGCCCTGCTCTGTGTCCATCAGGCCCTGGCCTTGCAGCAGGCTGGGAGGCAGGTCATGGGGTCTTGCCCTGCTGCCACCAGCCTTGCTGTGCTGAGACACTGCTCTGCTGTACCCCTGGGTGGAGGACAGCTTCACCCACAGGAACATCTTTGGGGGAAAGTTAAGCCAGTGCTGTGGCAACTGTCAAGGCAAAAGCAATTTTCCAGTGGAGCACTGGCTTATGTGTTACTGTGAACAGTGGTCCTCCTCTGAGCAGACTGGTTCTCCCTCTTAGTTTGTGGGATCTTTCAAAGTTTGCACTGGCTGCAAGTATGAGCTGTACAGCCAGCTGGTGCTTCATAAAGTGACATGAAGTGGTTGGCATGGCCGTGAACCTTGATAAGTGCGTTCACATCGGGCAGAACAGTCAGCCTGGGTCTTCGTGGCTGTATGGGCTGAGCTCAGAGCCTTGAATGCTGTGCTTTATTCCCTGTTCTCAGCTTGTCAGTAGCTGACTGTTCTGGTTTACTATTTCTGGTAATAATATGCAACTGTAGAAAAAGCATATGAACTCATGTCCATCTTTCACCATGGGCCTGCACTTTAAAACGTGGTACAAGCTACATGAGATCTGTCTTAAAAGAAGAGAGGATGACCTCCAGAAGGCCAGCAGTGAGAAACTGAGTGAAGGAGCTGTGGGCTGAGGAGGGGATGGATTCCTATATGGCTGTTTCACATGAAAGAATGTCCCAGTCTGGGAAACCTGCCAATGAAATGTAAAATTAAAGCTCTGTTTTGGAGGCTGATCCATGCAGATAAGAGTCTATGACTGTTAACTAGTAACTACAAGAGGTGCAGTGATAAAGGCAGCATGCTTGAGGACAGGAATTCTCAGGTTTACTCATGCTTAACCCCATGTGGAGGTTTTTTCTTGCAGAGAGTAGAGAGTAACAGCCCAGATGTTCTTGTGTTTTCTTCTTCCCTGGTTTTGAGCAACATGGCAGAGCCACTGGAGATGTTAATGTGTCATGCAGAAATGTGACAGGTCCTTGCCTACTTTGTAAAGAAAACAGGAGAGGTTATGTGGCACTGCATGTGAACCCAGGGATGCCTCTTGGGATTTAGAGCAGTCACACTGGTGTCCTGGGTTTGCTGAGGACCTCTGTGCACAACTGCCTTTGCTGTCTAAAGCACTTGATTGTGTGCAAACAGGACCTGGATTATCACAGCATTCCCCTCACCACGGGATTGTCCTCGCTGTCATGCTGCTAGGACATTGCAGTAGGCTGTGTGCCCACTGAACATTGGGAGGGTTCAATGTCCTGGTGGGCACAGGGACATGCACATTTGAGGCCAAGTACCCCTGGGAATATGCTCAGCAGTAACCAAGGAGCCTTCTCTGCTTATGCTTACATGGTGCTTCTCCACATCATCTGAAATCTTCAGAGGCTCTTCATATTTAGGTGCTAGAACAAACACAATTATAAAAATTGCCAGTAAAACTCCAAAACAATGAAGTGGAGGGAGTGAAAAGTGTAGAATGTGTGCTAGACTCTTGTAGCTGTGGAAAGCTAAATGGGGAGGAGAAGTGGCAAGAAAGAGAAACTAATGAGCAGTGAAATTATGAAAAATTAAACACCACTTTGAATACATGAGAAGCTGAAAGAGTCCTTAAAGTACAGTCATCTGCTGAGGTCTGGAACTGGAGAAATGTCATATGTTTCTTTTCTGGAAGAAAAGCTAGAAGATGGTACCAGTTACAGCAGCAGCGTAGTGCTGTCTGTTGTAGCAGTAGCTTGGGAAATTACCAAATAGTGGCTACTACAGCAGTACATTTTAAAGTTTGCTGTTCTGGCTAATTTGCCTCCAGAGATTTTAAAAGACCTGGCTGAGCAGCACTCTCTGGGCCATAAATGCTAATTAAAAAAAAAAAAAAAAAGCATAATGAATTAGACTTAAAAAAATGTTCTGTGTTACTCATAAGCAGCTAATTTCAGGTTTAACTGGGCAAATTAAACTAGGCTACCCACGGTCTGATGTTCGCTTCCAGTAAAATAATATAACAGCTGATGTGGATCAGATTGGTCATGATTTAAGAGCATATTAATTGTAATAATCAGTCTGTACAGTTGGTTGTTTTTTTTTTTTAAATTGTTCTTTTCTGGCATAGTATGGTTTTCTGGTGTTGCTGTAGTTTTACTTGATAAAGGTAAAACTGTTGGTAAGTCTAGCATGTTTAATGCATTGAAGCTGTGCAACAAGTCATGGAATAAATAGATGGAATGATTCAGTGTGTCACACTCGCACTATTGGAGCGAGTCCAGAGGAGGGAGGGCTGTGAAGATGATCAGAGGGCTGGGGCACCTCTCCTGTGAAGACAGACTGAGAGACTTGGGATTGTTCAGCCTGGAGAAGAGAACACTCAAGGGAGACCTGATTGTAGCCTTTCAGTACTTGAAGGGAGCTTATAAGAAAGCTGGGAACAGACTTTTTAGCAGGGCCTGTAGCAACAGGACAAGGGGGAATGGCTTTAAACTGAAAGAGGATAGGTTTAGATTACGTATTAGGAAAATTTTCTTTACTGTGAGGGTGGTGTGGCACTGGAACATGTTGTCCAGGGAAGCTGTGGCTGCCCCATCCCTGGAAATGTTCAAGGCCAAATTGGATGGTACATTGAGCAGCCTGGTCTAGTGGAAGCTGTCCCTGCAGTGGGATTGGAAGTGGATGATCTTTAAGGCCCCTTCCAACCCAAGCCATTCTATGAGTCAATGTGTAAAGGCTAAGTAAAGGTCACAGGAGCCCCATGGCTGGTAGTGTAGTAGTCTCAGCTGGGAATTTTTTTTAAGCTCAATGCTAATCAAGAGGCAGAAATCAGTCTCTTCTCCCTATTAACAAGTGATAGGATGAGAGGAAATGCCTTCAGGTTGCACCAGGGGAAGTTTAGATTGGATATTATGAAAGAGTTATCAAGGATTAGAACAAATTGCCCAGGGAAGTCTCCAACCCTGGAAGGTACTTAAGAGATGTGTTGCTATGGCACTTGGGGATTTGGTTTAGTGATGGATTTGGCAATGCTAAGTTTATGGTTGGACTTGATGATAACAAAGGTAATTTCCAGCCTCAATGATTCTTTGATTTACTGGTGGACTTGGCAGAGCTCGATTTACATGGGACACGATGATCTTAAAGGTCATTTGCAGCCTAAATAATTCTCTTGATTCTAAGATTGTTGGTATCCTGGGAAAAAAAGCACAGAGTTAATTTGGATGATGTTTGTGGGCTACATAAAATCTGGGCAAGTCGCAAGTAGTGAAAAGAGGTGAGTTAGTGGTGAGCTTGGGATTGCATGTGTGCTGGGTGAGAAAACAGGAAGTTGTGTGATGGCCCTAAAGCTGTCCCCTACTCTCAGAGCAGGTGGGAGGATTGGCAGGGTGTGTGGTGGTCTGGGAGCAAGGGCTCTTACAGCAGCACAGTGGTTCACTGAAAACAGAACCCCAGCTGGGAACAGTGGCCAGAAAGTAAATGTGGCACTTGGACACAAACATGGCAATCCTGAGCAGGGGCAGGGAGGGCGTTATCTCGGTGCAAGGTGCTGCTCCCGCCAGCATGCTGCACAGGAATGTGACTGATAAGTTGGAGGGAGTTCAGGGAGGACCAGGAGAGGGGAGGTCTGCAACATGTGCTATACAGTAAAACACAAGAGCTTCATGTGTAAAGTGAACACANGAGCTTCGTTGGGAAAGTGAAACAGGTTTTTTCCTCCCCCCCCCCCCCTCCTTTGTTTGAAGCTAGGCAGTAGTTTAACCAGAACTGAACGAAGCACAGTGACCTTCCTTGGCAGGTCAGACTGTGTCATCACAGGGTTTCTCTCACTCAGTAAGTCTCCATGTGGCAAGAATGGGAAAGGAAAAGTCATTTTATCTTCGGAGACAAATGTATGCATCTCATTCTACTGAATGATTGGGGGATATGTGTGTTTTAGCTCCAGGTGTCCTGTCTGCCAGGCTTCCAAAACAGGTGCTTGTTCTGACTGAGAACATCTGCCCCACAGCCAGCACCCACCTTTCTTGTGACATTGCAGGCCCCCCAGCTAACCAGCTCTGGGCTAGCACCTGTCTTTTCTTGGCTTTTAACACATTCCTGCTCCCCAGGCATTCTCCCTCTTCAGCTACGCTACTGCAGAGTTTGCAGAAAAGACTTTTTCTTCTCTGAGAAGGGCAGGTAGGCCCCAATTGCAGCACTGGCTGGTGCATGGGTACAGGACTGGAGAGCTTTCCTCTTGCTCCAGAGAATGCAGACAAGGGACTCAGCCTGCCAAAATAATGAACCGCTCTTTGGCATTACTATCTCTTTCCTTCTAAATGGCTGTGATAATTCTGAATGAAAATGTGTCTTGTTTTGGACATCTTGTAAAGGCTTAAAAGTGCATGTGTTTGCATGTGTCCAGCTGTACTTAGGCTGAGGCTTTGCTCTCAGACCACTATATGAGTATTAAGTGACACCCGTTGGCACAGACTTGGTAAATGTCTTTCAGGCTGCACATTGACATGTGAAAAGTTGGACTAAAAAACTAATCATTTGTCCCCTGGCACAAAGTGGAGCCAGAGGGGTTGGGAATGGCATTCCTTCTTGCTGTAAATAGGGCAGAAATGCAGACCAGACTTCCATGGTGTTCAGGCCCATACAAGCATGTGTGGAATATGAAAATTCCTGTCTTCAGGGGTTTGCGACATTACAACATGAATTTAAGAATGCCATGAGCCAAGTCATGATGGGGATGGGCTCTTCCACCAGCTCCCCTGACAGAAGTGGTCTGATCAGCTGCTGAGGCCCCTCCATCAGCACTGCAATTATGCAGCATTACAGAGCATGTCATGGGGCAGTGGACATGGAAGGGGGCATGATGGGGGGAGCAGCTGTGAAATCTGTCTGATCTGGTGTGGTATCTGAGAGCAGACAGTTTGTGTGCCTTGGAGGAAGTCTTAAGATCAATGCAATGAAGAGATGAGCAGCACTCTAATATATTCCTTTTCTCAAGCTGGGATGCTCTTAATCTTAGTGGCCCTTCCAAAAATCTACATTAAACCCATTCCAAATTGTTATCACTTGACATATCTGTATTTTCTCTTCAGCACTACTCCATGATGGGAGGGGGAGGGAAGTGTTACTGTTCTGGAGCTTGCTGTCCTTAGACATCATTAAGTGATTGATTATTCTGTGATTCTGTGAAGTGGCTCCTGGCTCTTGAGCAGAGGGAGAGGCATTTTCACTACAGCTGCCTTGCGTGCCAGAAGAGGGGTGGTGGCTGAGCTCTGGCTGCTGCAAAGGACAAAAAGATTGAGAGCATGATTTGTGCAATCTTGGTGGAGTCCCAAAGGGTGCTGTAGGCACTTACCTGTTTGTCAGAGGTGTCCAGAGCACACGGAAAGCTCCATCTGCAGGGGTGTAATACACTGTACTCTGTTCCCAGATGGAGACTGCCGTATTCTATGTTTGTGGGCATATCCTGCTTCAGTGCCCCAGTCTGCATCCCCTTTGCTTGTCCTTCTGTCCCCAAAGACCTGCTCTGAGGTAGTGGCACTCCATGTTCCCATAACATATCACACCCATCAGTCTTAAATTCCTTGTGCAGTTGGAAATGCCATGTGTGTTTTTAATGGGCTCTGTGAAGCATACTTCAGATTCTCCATGCTTCAGGTTGCTCTGTGGTGTCTTACGTTCTTCACCTGACCTGCAGCTGAACTGCTCTTCCCTCCTTAGTGCACCTATATGCACATGTGGGTGCTCTGGTGTGTGATGGCAACTCTTGGTGCCAGCAGGGAGCCTGATCTACTGGGTGCACCCCAGCCTGGGGGGGAAGGCTGTGGTTCCTGGGGAGGGCAAGATTGTCATTTCTCAGCCACTCATATTTCTCCTTCCTTCTTTCATTCTTTTTCAGAACATGAGTGAGAACTTGAAGGACTGTTTGATCCAGACCCAGGCTTCCTTAGGGGAGATGGTGACGATAAAAACAGAGGCTTGCTCTCCACACCGGGACCAGGAGTATGGACAGCCTTGGTATGTGGCTGAGCTTCGGTCTGATGTACTTTAACCCCTTCTCTCCACCTACCTCCCACCGTAAAGGTGGTTTTGAGGAATATACTTGAGCTTCTTTAAGTTATTAAAGCCTTTCCTTGTGAGGACTGCCTTGGGGTGTTTGACAGGGTGGTTGCCTATTCCCTGTGCACCTACTCTAGCTGAAGCCATTACCTGCTGTGGGCTTTAGCCTTAAGGATCTGAGATACCAACTTTTGGCAGGTTGGGTCGCAAGTTTAGTTATTTCTCTGCTACAGTTGTGGGACCTAAAGGAGTTGGTCAGGCCTTATTGTTTCAGCTTCTCTCTCTGTGCAGGCCCAACATCTTGCTAGGTTAACATCATCCTTCTCTTGTTCCCTTCTCAGCTCTGGAAGACCTGACCCACAGTCCATAGAGATGGAACCCAAGAAACTGAAAGGGAAACGGGATGTAATCATGACCAAGAGCTTTCAGCAAGTGGATTTCTGGTGTAAGTGTCTTGTGAGCAAGAAAAAAGCGCCACTGATGCTTGTATAGACTTTGGTCTTCCCCTGTCAGTTTGGGGCAGAAAGCAGGGGAGAAAAAAAGCCAGGGACAAATTTGCATTCTCACCTGAAAGGACTGGCACGGTTGGTAGGGAAATTGTTGCACGAAAGCAGCTTGTCCATGAAGGGGCTAGACAGAAGTAGGGGGGTAGGGGGAAAACAAGCTGGAAACATGAAAACACACTTTGGAAAGCCCTGAGAGTCCGGGAAACCCAAAGACTTGAATTCAGAAACTGCAAAGGGAGCATTGAGCAGATGACAATTCTTTCCCTCGTATTCTGGAAAGAAAACTGGTGCTATTTATGTTGGCATACCTACAGATTATCAACTGGTAGACCTGCGTCCCTGTCTGGACACAGGACAGGTGCCTGGGGATGCTGTCCCTCTCCCAAGCACAGAATGAAGGTTGTAGGCTGAGGGTATTTGTTTTCAGGGATGTTTGTTTTAGCTCCCCTCTGGTGTGTGGGAAATCAAACCTTTTGGCCGGAGGACTGAGCTTTTAACCGGGGATGTGCAGGGAACCCTCAGCCTCTGTCTCTGCAGACAGTGCCAGTGCCTTTCTGTGTGTGTTCAGCCATCAGTGGCAAATACGTGCAGGGCACCAGGGCTCATGTGGGCTTAGGTGTTGGTCGGGCAAGTGTGGGTTGGGCCAGAGCCCTTGTTTTGAGATGTGGCACAACAAGGGAGCAGCCAGTGAAGCTTCTGTGTATGTGGAGGCTGGAGTTTGGGGAAGGGGTCCAGCTGGGCCGGGGGAGGGATGGAGAGCTGTCCTGAATGCTGCTCATCCTGTGCCTGAGCCTATTCACGTACATCATATCTGCCCAATCTAACCCCTGTTTCCTTCGCATCTGCAGTCTGTGAGTCGTGCCAGGAGTACTTTGTGGATGAGTGTCCCAACCATGGCCCCCCAGTGTTTGTCTCGGATACCCCAGTGCCTGTTGGCATTCCTGACCGGGCAGCGCTGACCATCCCGCCTGGAATGGAGGTGGTTAAAGAGCCCAGTGGGGAGAACGATGTGCGCTGTATGAACGAGGTGATCCCCAAAGGTCACATCTTTGGGCCATACGAGGGGCAAATCTCTAGCCAGGACAGGTCTGCAGGATTCTTCTCATGGTTGGTGAGTGACAAGTTTCCCCAACTAAGTGACACCTCAGCCTTGCAGCTCAGAGCTGGGGGAATCACGGGCTTGTGGAACCAAACCTTAGCCATCTTCCTCTTCTCTGAAGGTCTTCTGCTGGCCCCATGGGCACTACATCAGCATCGACCTGCCATAAATATTAGCAGCTTAAGGGTATAGATAGATGATCTGGAGATTGCAGAGCTCTCTCATGGGCCCTCCCAGCCTGCCTGAGCAGAGGAGGTGGCCAAGAGGCCAGAAAAGAGATCCAGTCTATCAGGAGCTGATGTACGTGCAGATTACAGCACCGTAACTTTTTCCCCTCATACTACAGAACTTGGTTAGCATATGAGATAGAGAGATCACTGGATCAACAGATGATAATTATTATGAGAATTGCAATGTAGGACTTGAGTTATTCCTGGGAAAAAAATTGAGAGCTGCTGATATGAAATGCTCCTCATGCTTTTCTGTCTGTAAAATAAATGTGTGTCTCAGCCCTGTCCCGAAAGGGAAGTTAATCTTCTATATCCCAGGATTGTTAACAATTTTGTCAGCTGCATCCACAGTTCTGTTACAGATATTTGTACATAGAAAAATGCTTCCCAGTCAGTTCAGAGTAGTCTCTACACACTCATCCAGGACAGCAGCCTGTAGTACCAGGAGAGCTGAGATTCACAACATAGAGTTTCACACCGTGACTTAAGGCTAGAACTGAAGCAGTGATTTGAGTTTCATAGACCTTCTCCTGCCTGGACCAGCTGGTAGACATGCTGCATCCATTCTTGTTCCACAGATTGTTGATAAGAACAACCGCTACAAATCCATTGATGGGACAGATGAAACCAAAGCAAACTGGATGAGGTGAGTCCAGTTCTCTTCTGCCTTCCCTTTTGGGGCTCTGTCTTCCAGAGAGAGACCATCAAATACTTCCTGTTGTTTTGTGTGTTGGAAAACCAAACCAAAATGTCACTACCCATTTTGCAAATTGTGTGCTTGTGCTCTTTCAGTATCTATTGTGATGAGTATCTTCGGCGTCAGATTTAAAGAAAGGGTCTAAAACAAGACAAGGATGTGTATATGGAGAATGGCTATTTGGCTGTTTTCTGGAATGAGGATAAATGTTAAAGACGATCCTATTTATCCACTCTTACAAGATCTGATAGGTCTCACTCCATTTTTTAATTCATTTTTTGTGTTATGTTCAAACATCTGCAAAATGCTTTGCATTACTCCTAGGATAACATTTGATTCTGTTTGAGGTTTTTTTGTCCCTACCCATTTGGCAGATGCTAAAAGAGGTGCTTTTTTTTGTTTTCTTTCTGGGCTTCATTTGAAGCAGCTGTTCCTGTGCTGGCTGTTATTTGGCAGCGTCAGCTGTCCTGTGTGAGGGGAAAGGCAAGCTGGGCGACTGGAGGCAGAGCTGACACGTGTGCTTGCACTCCCTCTGCTGGCCCTGCACCTCGGGTTTAGGAGCTGCAGCAGGAAGGGACCCTGTCAGACCGTGGTGCAGTGTTTGAAGTGCTGGCATATATCTGCAAGATGTAGGTCACTGAGGCCTCATATGTATGGTGAGTCACCAGAATGGGGCTTTGCTGCATAGCAAGGCCCATCAGACCAGTCCTGCTTCCACGGTGAATTGTCAAGAAGGCATTTTCTATGAGAGTAAAGCAGCGTGGTTTGTTAGCCTGGATGTCTAGGATTTTCAGTTGTCACTCATTAACGGGATAAAAAGCATGAAGTACAGGTAAATGCAAGATTGACCTAACTAGTCATATCTGGTTTCACCACTTTTGGCCATTTGAGTCTTCACATGGATAGCAGCTGTCTGATATTTTTGTTCAGAAAATTCAGCAAAGGATTTCATTTTTCTGTAAGAATTCCAGCTGTTAGATCTGTTCACTACTGGATGAGATAAAATACTAGACCTGGGCTTAGGCTGGAGTCATCACTTCAAAAAGAAGCAGTGGTACAGTAAAGAGGTAGGTAGGCAGACATATATCTAGAAGTATAGAATGCAAAGTTCAAAAATCAGAGTGAGAATTTTCTACATATATCTGGATCTTTGTGATCTGCATGGCAGTGAAGCTGGGGCAAAACACAGTCTTGGAAAGCAAAAGCTCTATGATGACCTCTTCTTCCTACTGCCGTGAACATAAGCTTGATGTCTGGATTTAGATGGGCACTACTCATGGTCCTAACACCAAAAAACAGAATGTTTTTGGCTAAACTTGTATTTGCTGTGGTTCAGTCTCAATATGAGTGTGGTCTGGGCCATTCTGTACAGCCTTGAAAGGCACAGAGGTTATGGCTATGTGGAAAGGGGATGTTTGCAACCCTTCATGGGACATGTGCATCAAAGGACCTGTGCAGGCTACACTAGTCTTGCTGCCCTTTCTGATTTTACTCTTGAAAAGTGCTTCTAGAAGTAGTGTTATGTAGTCTGACTGACAGTTCGAGTGGCAATAGAGGTCCTCCAAAAGCCTTGATTTTGTTTGCTAGTATCTTTCATACTGAGGTGTGCTCAATATTCTGTGCTAGAGCATCATCCGACACTGAGATTACACTCAGAAACATACCTGACTTCCAGGACGCTGTAGACAGCGCTCTTTTTGTTTTTCAGATGGTGCCCTTTGCTATCACTCACAGATGGAGTGCTTTGCAAAGCAGATCTACTCACCTTCTGGGTAGGTGGGTATGGCATGGGGAGGGCAGCTTGGGCTGACTCCTCTCTTCTTGTAGATCTGGCTATTGTTTTTGTTGTTTGAATGCCATATCTGAGTTCCTTTTCGTGTTGCCTGAGGACAATACATGCACTGCAGCACTTGCTGGTTTAATTTCAAGAGCCTGTTTACCCAGGGCAGTGGATGACAGGGAGGAAGGAGTACAAGGTGCAGCAGATGGCATGGCAATGGTAACATCCTCTTGCCCTTTCCCTCATCAGTCAGTCAATTAAGACAAACTCCTGATGCTGGGAGCATGTTCTCCTAAACTGGCTGCTGGCACAGGCTAATGCACCCTTCATCTCTGTCCAGAGTTAAAGTGCTGCTGTTTGCAATACTTTATGGAACTCCATGGCTTCAACATGTGCAAACATCTTCCTCTGTTTTTATTTTTCTGGGGGCTGATTACCACGGATCACAGCAAACCTCAAGCAAAATTAATGCTTTCTTGGACACAAATTGCTGCTGGCGGCAGTTCTTGGGGCTTCTGAAGGGTTGCAGAGAACCATCCATTTTCCTGGTTGTTTCTAAGGAAATTCTCTTATTCAGTTGTTGGTGTCCTCTAAAAATAATGGATCTGACAAAAAAATTAAAGTAATTCAGAAAGTCCAAGGAAGTCCATCCTTCTGTGTATGTATCTCTTGGCCCAGAATGAGATGTAGGATAGAAAGTACCAGCAAACTGGTGGTGCCTAACTGAACTGTTGAAGTGCAGTGCCTCATGTTTGGGGTTTCCAGGCTACTTTGGGCATTTATAGTCTGTAGCCCTTCTTACATGTGAGTACCTGGATTCTTAAGCTTTTGTCACAGTTTAAATTCATCCTTTGCCTTGGCCAATGTGAAAAGGCTGAAGCAAGACTTTCTCACTTGTTTCTCCTTTGCCTTCCTTTCTGCCTCCTTTTCTCCCCAAACACTGTAACAAAGGTCATGGGGAGTCAGACTGTCCTGTAAATCTTTCTGTATCTCCTTTTAGTGGAGGTGTCTCTGATTTGATTTTTATACAATAATAGAGCTTGGAAGGGAGCTCTGGTCAAGTGCTCCAACAGCCTGTTTAAAGCAGGACCAACTTTGACTAGTAGATCTTCTAAAAGTACTGAGCTGCTCTTTCAACTTTGCAGAACCTTTTAAAAATAAGCATTTAAAAAACAGTCAGGGTTACTGTGATTGCACTTGTGTTCAGGGTGAGTAAAAGCCACCAGCCTATGCATGTCATTTTATTGAACTTCATAAACTTGCAGCAAGTGGAGCAAATCTTATCTATTACAGAGTCACATTTATGTACAGCAAAGGGATCCTAAAGTACTGCAGGACTGATCCTTGCAAAAAAAAAACCTACAAAACCAAAAACCACTGCAAAGCCCTGGGAAAAGTTACATGCTTGTTTCTTAGAGGCCAAGAAAAGTGAAGTTGATTGATATTTTTGTGGGGGGGTCATTAAGTGCCCACTGTTCAATGTGTTTTTAAAGAAAGAGCTGTGCTGTCTTGCACTTTCAGATTGACCTGGGCTGAGGTGTGAATTCACAACCTCACAGCTGGGGCTGCTCTGGAGCTTGCTAAAACCCTCATGGCATCACCAGAGAGGTACTTGTAAAATATCAGTGACTGCCTCTAGGGACACACTGCATGCTAGAGGAGAAAAAGATCCCTCTTATAGTAATACTGTCTGCATTTTTAATAAGGAGGAGGTTAATGTGCCTGCTAGGAACGTAACATTGATTTAATTTGTGATTAAAACTGGCTAGAGCTCATTACTCTCTGTGTGGCAAGTTTGCTATTGGAATACGTAACTTTCTTAGATTGTTTTGACCCAAGTCATGCTGGAGCAAACGAGTGGAAACACTGAAATCTGAATATCCAGGCCTACCACAAGCTGTCCTAAGTGCACTATCCTGTCTGGGAAGAGCCAAAAGGGCTCTATTTCCCCATCAGTGCAGCTTTGCTGGTGACAATACCTGTGAATTCAGCAGAGAAGAGGGGGTGCCATGTTTTGTGACCCCACAGTTCCGGAGAGAGCTGTCCTGTTCTGCAAGCTCACCCCTACCCAGGGGCACTTTCAGAATACTGTTACTCCTTTTCACCAGCAGCTTCTCAGTGGAGGTTTGTTGCCACCTCATGAAGGCACTGATGATACTGTGCACTCATGCGTACCTGACAAGAACATACATGAAGCCCAGTTTTGCTGAATGTGATAAAAATCAAGCTGTAAATGTTCCCTTGCTCAACGTTTTGTGTAGCCTTTTCCCTCCTTGTGTTCAGCTGGGAGAACTCCTTTTTCCTTTTAAGTTTGGTGAGTTTTTTTATTGGGGTGTTTTGAGGTTCAGGGTAGCAGGTGCTTTGCTGGCTCTCCATTTCATTACCATCTTCTCTAAATGCTCCTTCTTTCCCTCTATAAATGAAGCTCCACCAAAACAGCATTCATTTATGTTTGTTCCCATGGAATGCATCTGTGCCCTTAGGTCCCAGCTCTCCCTGATGTGGCCTGGATTTGAGCAGCTTCTCCTGCTGGTTTTCCTACTTTAACCAAACTGACACTTGCCCTGATGGCAGGCAGCAGTGGCAGTGAGATTGATTAAACAACAGTGTTAATGGCACTTAGAAGAAACTGCAGAAAGGGTCAGCACCTTTCTATAGGTTCAGACAGTCTGTTTTCTCCTTCCTTGTTGAATAGATCTGCGTCTTTCTTTTTTTTCTGCCAATAAAAAAGCATAGTTAGGACTAATGTTTTGTTTATTTTTAAAGTTTCCTTTGTCTGTGGTTGGAAAAATTAACACACACCTCCTTTGGACAAAACTGTGTGTTCTCAGGATGGCTGCATCTTCTTCTCAGTGGGCTGAGGCTACGAGTTGTTAATTTGAATCACCAGAATCTGGGTGCAGGCTCATGTCAGTGGCAGTGACAAAAAGCCTAGCCAGGAAAAACAAGTGGGTGGCCTCATTCCTTTTGAGAACAATGGGAAACAGTAACCATTTCTGGGTGAAATGAGCTTGCTGTGAAGCAGACAAATGCTGGATGTGGAGTACCCTGATGCTGAAAAAAAAGATCTTTCCTTAGGGAAAGTGAGTTGCAGAAATTGCCCACGAGTCTAGTCAAAACCTCCCCACCCTAAAAAAAAATCCAACTTGATGTAGCCTCTGCATGACATACTGCAAGTAGTAACAGAAAGGGTGGTGTAAAAGTTTCTATTGCATGTTGTGCCAGGTAGAACAATAAGACATGTTTCAGGCCTCTAAATTCCTTCTAAGTTTCTAGCAGTGTCTTCTTAGAAGGTAATTCACCACTGTGATTGCAAGTTCTCATGGTATTTTCTGTGTACAAACTGTGGCAAGTGATGTGAGGCTGAACTGAAATTCTCATATGTAAGTCAGGGCATCAGATGATGTGTAAAATTTAATTTTAAATTTAGAGCTGAGAAGGTTCCTTCACGCTAGTGTTGCTTGGAGTTTTTTTTTTTTCTTAAGCTTGAAAACTGCCTTTTAAAAACAAGACGGCTGCCTTTTCCTGGTGCAGTTGAGGAGAACTGAGAGGTTGTTGTGGGTGGGGGGAGCAGATCCCACAAAACTCCTCTGCCCCAGTACTTCATTGGCCAAGCGGTTGGATGCAGGGGGCTGCTTTGCACTGATTTCCTTTTACCCAATTATGCTTTGTGGGATGTTCAACCCAAGGAACATGGCTGAACGAAAGAGGAAGCCCAAGTTTTCCAAGGAAGAACTGGACATTCTGGTCACTGAGGTAACCCGAAATGAAGCCATGCTGTTTGGGAGGGAGACAATGCGTCTATCCCATGCTGACAGGGACAAGATCTGGGAAGCCATAGCCAGGCAGATCACATCAGTCAGCCAGGTCCCCAGGTCTGTAAAAGACATTAAACACAGATGGGACGACATGAAGAGAAGGACCAAGGACAAACTGGCATTCATGCAGAGGTCCCTCTCCAGCCCCGGCAGCATGGGGCGGCCCTCAGCCATCGTCCTTACCGCCCATGAGAGAGCCATCCGGTCGGCACTGCGTTCATCACACCAGAGGCACGGCTTTCGGAGAGCCAATCTGGACATGGTTGACAGCCTGTCAACGAGCTGTAAGTATCATTGCCTTAACACCTCTTTGTCTTACACTTGCATATCTCAATTTGACACCCAAAGAGCATTGTGTGTTGTGTGAGATGCTGGGGTGCCTGTCAAGACAGGTCCTACTGCTGTGGTTGGTTTCAAGATAGCCTGCTCTGGTGGTTGTGGAGTGCTGAGATGGATTGTTTCCAAGTTAAGATCATCCACTTTAGCTGTTTATCTAGTTCTTTTCCATACTGTCTTCTGAGGGATCATAAGTATGAACTAATCCTAAAAGTGAGGGAACATCTGTAGTTCAAGCGTGACTGCCTCCTGTTTGTGGAAGAGGTGCTTGTAAAGGATTAGGAGATAGTCACTGTGATAAAACAGCAGCACTATCAAACTGAGAGTCATCTGCCAGTCACCAGTGGATCACATTCAAGAGAGCTTTGGGGGTTTCAGTGATCACTGGTGTTCATTGCTGAGGTTGCGCCACTAATGATTTCTCAGTAGTGGTTTAAAGGATCAACATAAATTCTGTGAAAGGGATAGATAATAATGACTCCTTCTTCACTGGTTTTAAAGAAACTGTTGGCCCTGCTTTTGAAGTTAATTTTCTTACACCACAATTCGCACACACCTTCCAGTGCTAAACCACAAGCTGCTTTGTGCAGGTTCTTTCCATAGTTCTGTACACACGGTTTTCTTTTGTGGAGGTACAACTTCTTGTTTGTGAGCTTTTAGGGATACAAGGGAGAGAAAGAGGGGATAACTTCTTGGGAAGTCAGTCAACTAACACCTCATGGGTGGCACTGTCCTACCACACTAGATCTGATCTCATATCTGAAGTTTTTAGTGGGAAAGCAAGGACAAAATCTTCCAGAACTGACAAAGTGGGACCTGGTCATTCTTTGTATCTATCTTGGAAGCCAGTTGCACTATTTCAGAGGTAAAAAGAATACTGGTTATGCAAGGGAATAATAGGCAGTTGCAACAGGTAAAATCTTGTCTCTTCTTACTCTTCTTGTGCCTGTACCTGTGAACTGGCACATCACTAGATATTTATCAGACTAATGCAAATTTTCCCATGGCATTTTGCTTTAGTTTTGATTTTGCATCAAGTGTACTTGCCTGATTAATATAGGGTCCTGTTGCTGCTACGCCTGACTGCCTGGTTGTCTTAGTGATGCCAAGCCACAGAGTGGCTTTGCAGAATACACTTTGAGAGCAGCAAATACAACATCTGTGTTCTTAACAGTGCAGAGGATGTAAGAAATTACAGAGGAGCAGGATTTTTCGTGAAGAGTCTGTGCCCCTCCAAAACATTTGTGCTAGATACTTACAGGTTTGTGGAGGAGGAGTCATTACTATTGTCTGAAATGGATTTATATTCTAGGAACGAACAACGCTGTGTATAGAATACCACAATAGCTTGGGTTCACCCACTCTTCAGGCTTCTTATGGCTAAGTTCATCAACCAGATGCTAACATTGCAGCACTTGCATGTTGAGTTACACATCAGAAGCTACAGGGTTGTCTGAACTGGCAGGCAGGGGGGAGGGCTGTGTTCTTTGAGATATCCTGAAACAGAAGCCAGAGTTGAGAGGGATTTCACATTAATAATTCATGCTTCCTCTTCTGTTTAAGCTGATGAAGATGAAGAGATGCCAGGCACTTCTCAGGAACACCACTTCGCTTCGCTGCAGAGGGCTGGTGCAAGTGACAGTCAGTTCTCCGGGCCCTCCTTCCTCCGCACTTCTTCCTCATCAGAGCACTCAGAAGCTGCTGGCCAAAGGCAGGAACTGCCCTGTCCATCCCCACGCACCACCTCGGCCTGCAGACCCCCGCACCCCCGCACAAGGAGCCCACCCCTCTCCAGCTTCGATCGCCAGCTTCTCCATTCCCATGCACAGCAAACAGACCTGTTCAGGCAGTTCTGCCAGGAGCTGGTGGCCATTCATAGGGACATGGCAGATAGCATGCATGCCGTCAGTCAGAGCATGGCTGACCTCACCAGCCAGGTTGGCCAGATGTGCCAGACACTGACAGAAATACGTGATGGGGTCCAGGCTTTCTGTAGGATACAAGATTCCAGTGTCATGCCAGAGTCTTGTCTGCAAGCAGCTTCCTCTAAGCAGCCCCCCGAGCCCAGTGCAGAGTCTAACCAAAACTCTCTAAAACAGACGGCTCCTGTACGGGCCACCAGGTCACGAAAAAGAAAACACCTATTTTAGTCTGTGCCATATAAAGTATACAAGGATGCCCCTTCCTGAGCTACTGCATGCTCACATGGCTTCTCCATCTGTATAAGTATTCTGTGGGGAAAGGTCAACAGCTGACCCAACCCATCCATCCCCCTGCTGGCTAACAGAGCAGTATGAATGTGGCAGCTAATCACAGGACTTGGCCCTCTGCAATGGCAAAGAGGAATCTCAAATATTGTAGAGCTTGAAATGTAGGACATCTTTGGGTTCATAGAGATTAGGAGTTTTCACTGGCTCCCCCATGCTTTAAATGCTCTATAAACTAAGAGATGCAATAGAAATCATGATCTGGAGCTCTTCCCATGCCTGGGAAATATTTACTGAGACAGCATGCTACAGAGATCGCTTTGCAATCAACTCACAAATTTACCCTACTGCTGCATTCCCATCATCTTCCTGAATATTAATATGCTCAGTATGTGCAGAAATGCAGCCTTATGACTCTAAAAACTTACGGAGTCTTATTTTTGTCTTTCATTCAGCAATACTGGGCAGTACAGGGCTTACTGTGGCTTACACACAGGTTTGGGGAGAGGAGTGTAAAAGCAGAGCTTATGCAGGGAAGGGAAGAAGGCGCAATTCTGAGGACAGGTCTGAGCACTGGGGTTTTAGCCTGCTGAAGAGGGCAGCAATGGCATAGGCCTGGATCCTACAGTGCCATAAGTGCCACTTATGTCAAGGAGTTTAACTTTTGTTTGCTCCAGTCTGAAACCCCTACATACCTTTCACAATTGCAGTTAAAATACAATTTCATCATATGGCAGGATTTAAAGAGAATTGTATCATATTATTTTCTTGCATGTTGTCCAATCTTCAGTTTTGAACCACCTCACCCTTCAAAATGTAAAAGACTGCACAGAAACAACAAAGATGCAGGGCCTGATTCTGACCTCAAGCACAGTTTGGTTTTGATTCACTGTAATTCTGTCAGTTTCAGTACAGTTACTTTGCACTGAGTTTTATTTAGGGTGGGATCTGTACTGTGTTTTCCTATCATGCAGAGTTTGCAGTCTAAATTCACAGCCACATAGGTTAAAATCTTAGACATGTTGATTTTGTACTGCTTTCTTTCCCCATATAGTTCCAAGAAAGAACTGTGTTACATTTGAACTGCTCGAGAGCTGCATGAGGATCTCATGTACAACACTGATTCTGGAACTGGGCTTTAATAGTGTCATCTCAGGTGGTGATAATGTATGTGGTAGCTCTTTATAACATGTCTGTTTTCTCCTTGATTTGCACATCTGCATCTAGCATGCTGCCCCCATCTCTGGAGACACCTGGACCATTATCATGTTATGCTTCAGCAGGGAAAAAGGGCCAAGGTGTTAACCACACAGCACACCCTGCTCTCCAGGCTGTCCTATTGTATTTGGAGGTTGGTTGCAGGAAACTATTCCAGTTGATGAGTGCATCATCATGCCATGTCTGGGCTACAGACTTGGCAAAAAAGTTACAGGAACTTCAGTGGGAATTGAACATAGGCAACGTGGTGTAGCAGACGGATGGCTTGTTTTGTGTGGTCTTCAAGGGTCATCTTTAATCTGTCTGGCCTCTCCTTTGAAAGTATGGTGCCCTAGCTTCTTTCCTGAAAAGTTCATTGTGTATCTGCTGTGTCAGGCTTCTCTGACATGCTTTTCTTTTTTTTTCTTTTTTTTTCTTTTTTTTTAAGATGTTTTGTAATTCTATTTCAAGTAATTTATTTTTAGTGGTGCAGTAAAAGATTGATCAAGGAAATAGTGGTCTGGCAAGGAGAAAAGCCTGCTTTCTGAGGAATGACCCATGCAGAGGACATTCTTTGTAGTGCTGGTGCCAGACCAGGTCAGACCTTGCTCACCTTCACTGAGGATGTCCTTTTACTTCTCTTGAAACATTTATATTCTGCAAAAGTCACAGTCTCTCTTCAGATGAAGGGGAGATTGGACAATCTGGCAGAAGTGCATCTAATTTATGAATCAGAGAGAACTGAAAAAGGGTGATATGTGTTAAAGGTTTTCTGAGTCAGTGTAGTCCTGCTGCTATATATTAGTATTTTATATTTTTATAATTGCTCTCTACTGATGTTCTCCCATGGATATATCAGTAAGATTAGCTCCTCTGATGTTGTCCAGGGGGATCCCTTCTGGGAACCCTCAGGTCTGCAGAGGAGGAGACTCCTGAAGGTGCTGGGCACTGGAGGGAGTTAGCATCATTGCTGCCATCAGTTTGCCCACACAGATGTGTTTAGAGAGAGACTCCTGGTGCAGGATGCACAGCCCTCAATGCAAACCTCCAAAGGCTGGGCACTGGTCAGGAGAAAGGATCTTTTACTATGAACTGCCTGATGTCTCCTCCAGTTTCCTCTGTGGACTATTACAGATTGGCCCAGATCTGGGGATGTATCTCCTGCCCTGTGTAGATGCCTCGGTGGAGTGGCTTTTCTGTACTGGCTTGCAAAGGATACTTCTTCCTGCACCTATCGTGTTAACTGGCTGTTGAAGTAAGTGTCTGTTTCAAAGCAAACTGCTGTGCACAAATCCAGTATCTCCATGTCTTGTACATGCTGAAAAAAATCCACTCTTTAAAAGTATTTTTGTTAAGAATGCAATAAATGTATAACACTTTTAACACAGCTGCTGTTGAGTCGTTTGTTTCTCTCATACAATTTTTGCCTGAGGTGGTAACAAGCCTGTCACAAATGTGGGTCTTCTGGAGATACTTGGCATCAGAGCACTTAGGCAGGGTTTGCATGTATGGCATCCTATGGCATCAGCCTGGGCTGAAGGCTGCTTTCTGGCACAGGATCTCCTGCCCTGGCTCTGCACCCGAGGTTGGTTTGGGAAAAGCCAGTGGCCTTTTCCCTGTGGTGCTCTGCCCTGGCAGGGTGTCACTGGAGTATCCCCAAGGCCAGCCAGAGGCTGAGCATTTGTGTGGGCAGCAGGGAGGCATGAGGCAAATCGAGGGGGATAGTGGAGAGAAGGGGAAAAGCCTGAGCCTCCCTCCAGCTGCAGAGATCTTCTTCACTGTCTCTTCTGGGTCCTCACCAGAGGCTCTGTTCACCTCCCGGGGAGGAATGATCCCAGCTGCCAAAAAAATACCATGACATTTTTCTGGGCATGCTCACTTGGCCATCCCAAAACTTGGGAATTTGGTGTCCTGAGTGGGCTGTGGCTTAGGAAAAAGCAGATGATATTTATTCACTGCTAGCTAGAGAGTATGTGGGACAGGTAGTCCTGCAGAGCAAGGAGCTGTGCCTCTGACAGCTGTGGGGCTGGGTTGATCCAAGCCCCAATAGCTGCAGATAGGTCAGAAGTGGTCTCCATCAGTGCGATGGCTGGTCCTGAGTAGCCTGGTCAGCATCTGTGGTGTTCTGGGGGCTGGCCTGTCCCAGGGACTAGGGATGGCATGAATGATGGATTTGTGGCTGGTGGCAATGCCTCTCTGCAGGACCAGGCGCGGCTGAGGGTGTCTGGGTCTGCTCCTCCTCTGGAGATCACGGTCCCTTGGGAAACCTGCTCTGCAAGCAGGGCCTTACCCATTAATGTGCAGTGCTTGGGTCAGCCTAACCATGCCTGTCCTGGATGTGCAAACCAAGGTAGCCTCCTTGCTTCAATCCAAATGGAGTATTTTGCATGGAGAAGGGGACTGGGCACTTTCCAGCCTTCACAGGAAGGGTTGAGTTGTTCAGGATGTGAGCTTGGCCTTGGGATGTGTGTCAGTGAAGGCAGATCATGCAGTCTCTCCTCAGCAAGTAGCTTGTGGCCCTGGTTCTCCAAGTTAGCTGCCCTTTTGTGAAATGACTTTCTGCATCCTTGGAAAGCATCTGCCTCTCAGCTGTGGTGTGCAGTGGCACTAAGTGTCTCAGGCCACCTATTGGAATATGGGGTTTATGCAGTCCTTTGTAACCTGTCTTTTGTGCCTCTGAGGAAATTTTAGCCTGGGGCTGGGCAGGACTGGTTCAAAATCCGTTCATTTGTGTTGATGATCTCATCCCATTTACCTTACCTCAGGGAAGTATCACAGATGGAAAGCGTCCTCTCTAGGAGCGTAAACCACTTGCTGGATGGGAGCAGCTGTGAAGAAACATGTTTGTGGCTGGATTATTCCACAGCTCTCTGTTGAGGGCTCCTGATGCAACTGGCAGTGCCGGTGGCTGCAGGAGGCTGGATGAGCAGCTGGGCAGCATGTGCTGCAGGGTTGCAGCAGTGCTGTGGCTCGTGCCCGCCAGCCTGCACTCCCCTCCCAGCTCCCTGCTGCTCCAGGAGGTGGCCGGAGCCACAGGATGTAGGCAGCAGAGCTGAAGGACACTCTTGGGCAGAAATGTGGAGAGTTGTAGAGGCAGGAGAGCAGCAAACAGGAAAAGCTCATGCTTAACAAAATACTTCATAATAAAAGTTAGCCTTGGTGGGAATAGTTAATGAGGTTCTCCCCATTCAGACTTGTATTTTCTACACCTCACTGTCAAGTGCAGTTTGCTGGGAATGCACCAGACCAGCCTGCCACTGCTCCATGAATTCCTTGGTGCCACTGGCTGTGGACATACAGGTCATGTATGTTGTATTAAGGATCTTTGAGTGACTTTAGGGTAGTAAATCTTCACAGGGGCAGCCATATCCTGTCACTGCCCTGTTGTGGACAGTGGGATGCAGAGCCAGGTCTCTCCTTAGCTGGTGCTAGGAAGCATCCCAACATTTCGTGTGGACTGCAGAAAGCATCCTCTAGGATTTCCTGTGCTGCAGGGCATCAGACTGACCACACAACATTGGTCTGTCTCAAGGGTTGTGTATCTCTTGGCTGGCTGAATGCCTGGATACATATTTGAGGAGTGATCACTAACACCCAAAAGCAACAGCCTGGCAGCTGTGTGCTGTTGCAGGATCTCCTTCCCACCACATTGGTCCAGGTCTCTCTTCCTTCTCAAATACACAAATTGGTACTTTAAAAGTTCCTTTTTTTTGTGATCAGAAGTAAATAAGAGTTAATAAAAGCCAATTTTGGCAGTACTAGAGTCTGCTGTTAAAAAAATTACTGAAGATGGCAAGAATCCTGGGTAGCATACATTAGGAAAAATACAACTTGCTTGCAGGCACGTGCACAGTTGCTTAAAATTAAAACCAGAATTGCTGGAGCCTCAGACAGTCTGAGACACTGCCACTGCAGACTTGTTTTCTGTGTTTTGTGGAAAGTTTCACCAAGTTTGTGACCTTCTGTGTGTGGGTTAGTGTGATCACGTGCAGGTGGGCTTGTGTCTTTGTGCATTCACATGGCTAGAGAAGGGAAGAATATTCAAGGAAAATTTGACAGATTCATGAGCCAGAGAAATACCTGTAGTTACATTAGGGAACTTGGGCAAGGACGAGTAGCAGCAAATGTTAGAGAAGCCATATGCCACTCACCCTTGTTGAGGTTGCTGCAGGAGGGAGTGCTGAATAATGGAGGCAAGTAGTGTAAGAGAAGAATAAGCTTTAGCTATGAACTGTTCAGGTCTTCTTTGGGATCTGCACATGCCGTGATAGGGCCTCCTTCCTGGATAGGTGTTGTAGGCTCATGCTGGTGGCAGCTGGAACCCAGTATTACCAAGCCTTTTTCATGTCCTCTAGCAGGGACATGAGGAGTGTGAGAGCAAATAATATGACCCTAGCAATAGATCTCTGTCTTAGCAAGTTGCACAGAGGGCCAGTTGCTTGGAGTGTTAGTAAATACATTTCTGCTGAGCTGAAATGTAGCTGTTTTAAATCAGGAAAATAAATCCCATGCCCTGAAGGCAATCTTATTGTCAGCACTACCAGGAGATCCTCATAATATGGTGCTGGGGTTTCCACTTGCAAAGTTGTATTGTGTTTTTATCCACACCCTGCTGAACTCTGAAGTGCAAAACCTTCCAATACTGGCAAGTCCTTGGACAACCAGCACAAACTGCCGTGTGCATTAGATATCTATATTTCTGTCCTTAGAATCTCAATGCTTGCCTGAGAGAAGCAAGCAAATCTGTTACCATCTAAAAAGGAAGGTAGTGTTTTGGGGAAATAGACAGGCAGAGGAACCCTGCCATATTTCACATACTCCTGAGAACAAGGGAGGAAGCCCTGGGATGTGGAGTGACGGTGGGGAGTCCAGAAATCCTTGTTTCCATAACTAGGCAAAGATATTTCTGCCTGGGAGAGTCTGTATCACTGTTGCTGGCAGACATCCCTTCAGGCTGGATGTACATTTTTGTCATCCCTTCCCCAGCAAGAAAAAGCCCCACTGGCTTAGTGTTTCCTGGTTGTCCATGCTCGTTTGCACACCATTGCTTATAACTCCATGCTTTCCAGTCTGGCTGTGTTGATGGCTCTCTCTGAAGGTCATTCTGGCTTCTTCATGGTTGTAGTTCTGATGCAAGGCAGGGCACAGGAGAGAAGTTTGTGCTTCATACCTGCCTTATCCACTCACCCTCAGGTACGTCATCATCTCCCGGGAGGAGAGGGAGCAGAACCTGATGGCCTTTCAGCACAGTGAGAGGATTTACTTCCGTGCCTGCCGTGACATCCACCCTGGGGAGAAGCTGCGGGTCTGGTACAGTGAGGATTACATGAAGCGGTTGCACAGTATGTCCCAGGAAACCATCAACAGAAATTTCACAAGTGGTGAGTCCCTTCCCTTTCCATCCTCTCTCCTGGATCCCCTTGGGCCTGCTCCATGGGCAAGCCAAGTGTGGTGGGTAAAGGAGGTTTTGCACAGGCTGTGTGAGGAGAGCTGCATTTCTAGAAGCAGAGCACTTCTGGGTGAGAGCCCCCAGCTCTGCCAGGCATAGATGGATGAGTGTATAAGGATAACAAGATAACCACAGTCATGGAGATTATGAAAGAAAGATCTGTGCTGTGATGTGTCATGTCATGTGTTGTGTTGTGCCATGTTGTGTGTGTGTGTGTGTGTGTGTGTGCTGCAAGGGCCTGATGCAATGCCCAGGGATCACAGAGCACCCCTGTCACAAGACTTCCAGGCCTGAAGATTGCCAAGCTGATAATCCTACAAGACAGCATTAGGTTTTCCCTCTGAACATGCTGCTTTCTCTGGCTCCTGTGAGCAGCCTGTTTGAGGGAGCTCTGGCTGGTTTTGTGTGCATATGAAAGAGATTTCCTTGGTGTGTTTGTATGTCCATTTTCCTCGTTTAATTTATCTCCTCTTTCTTCAGAAAGATAATTTGGGATCAGCGCGACATCAGCTAGAGGCTCCTTAGTCTCACAACCTTAGAGTGTGTATACAACGTACAGGAGACTTTGTACTTGTCAGACTGATTCTTCCTTGGATAAAAATTGTTATCTTATCTAAAGAGTAGCAGTGTTGAAACAAACCCAGCAGTCCTTTGGGCCTACATATTGCCAGCAATATAGGAAGCTTTAGAGGAAAGCAAAAATTCTTAATGCATCTGTTCATCTGTACAATGCTGAGACCTGAAGTTAATTAGGAGCATTTCTTTCCAGGCTAGATGCAGAATGGCAGGGCCTCAGAGGGGCAGCCACACTAAATATAACTTCGTAATTACAATTCCTGAGTATATTATTACACAGCTGCTGTTGCTGCCTTGACTTGGTAAAAGGTGTCTCCTCTTCAGCCATGGGGTGGATAAGATGTTCTGAAAAAGCTGGTTATCTCTATCACCTTAGGGCTGTTATGCACTTGCAGTGTTACATCTTGATGGCTGTACTTGGGCAATTCCCACTTCTGAATTGACATTGGTATGAATTTGCTTTTTTATGTTAATGAACACCAGTGAGTGATTAGGTACAGGCTGAAGGAATTTTGCTGCAATAACATGCACACATTAGTAATCCAGATGGCTTTGTGCTTTCTGAAAGTACAGCAACAGACAGTCTGTGCCCTTGGAGCAGCTGCTTTGCTGCGGCAGGGGCACCGAGGCTTTGAGCTATTGCCCTGCCATGCAGACATGCCTCTAGTCCTGGTTTGTCACGGTGTCATGGTTTGTGGGAGCTGAAATGGTAACTCACAGCCTGCTCTGTGCTACAATTGTAGTGAAGATCTGCCTCAGGACTCTCCAGAACCTGCCACAGCCTAATGCACCCTCAGGTAGACACCCATGTGGCTGTGGAGACCATTCCAGAAACCCCCTGGCATCTCAGTGAGCTCATCCTGCTGCAAGCTGGGCTAGCCTGCCTTCACAAAAGGGCTCAGAGTTGTTGTTAAAATGGAGCATCACCTGGGCCATTGCTAAATGTTCAAGACACATCAAAGCTTCAGCTGGGAGGGCACTGGGAGGTGATGAGGAAGCAGCAGAAAAATCTGTTGAGTCACTTTCTATTTAAAAGATTTCAAATCCCTGCAGATGAAATGAAGTGGCACACTTATTTTAACTCACAGAAAAATAACATGGTTCCTGGGTTTTGTTTCTGTTGATACTTTCTGACCTGCCTCATCATTGGAGTTGAGACCAATAATACAAGGGATCGTCTTGTGATTTCTAGCTTTTCCATAGGGCTGAAGCACTCAGCTGGTTGGGGAAAAAAAATGACCAAGAAAGAAGAACCAGTTCTCTAAATCCTTCTCACACTAGTTGCTGTAGTCCATAACAGGGGAAGTATTGAGAGACTGAAAGCTTTGTCCATAGAAATTCTCATCAGTGTGTTGGAAATGGGATCTGTTGTTATGGATTCACTAAAGAAATGGCTGGGTTTCCCAGCCAGCATCCAAACCCAGTGCAAAATCCCATCCATTCAGGCCAGCCCTTTTTACAATGCCTTACTCTAACTGTTTCGAGTCTTGCATCTTTTCTGCATTCTTAGCATTGCTCTCCTTAGAGAGGGAATAGTAGCTTTTGCTCCATAACTCTTATGAAAGCATGAATACACTTTAAGCAAACAAATCAAAAATCAGCATAAAGCAGCGTCTTGTTTGGGAAGCCATCAATGCTTGAAGTTATTTACAAGATAGAAGAGTGATGGAAATTGAGCCAAACCTATCGTCTTTTGAATTTCCAGGTAAGGAAATCTGGCTATTCCCTTTATTTTAAGCAATTAATAATTTGTATGAGGTTGCTTTTAATATTTTTGTTTTGGTTACTGAATGGCCATGTTCTCAGACTCCATCAGGACACGCTAAATGTCCCATCCTTGGAGGGCATTCACCCGTTGTAGCTCAGTTGACAACGTGTACCTTAGGTTTTAAGTGTGCAAGTTGTTTTTACTCCTTTAACTTTGCATTTCTGGAGCAGCCTCCAAACTGAATGAGAGTAAAGGAGCTTGCAAACTTTGTGCCATGGCGTGCACAGATGCTGGGGTTGTCATGAAATGGTGTAAATCTCTTGCTGCACTGCTGTACACTTGATACCTTTTACCAAGTCAAAACAGGCACAGGACTTCCAGCCAGCCAAAATGGCACTTAGGCTCTGGGTATAGGTTCCACCATGATCAGTCATTCACCTCATAGTCCTCTTCCAACGCAGATTGGTTATACCTTTAGGTTAAACAAGCTGCCTGTAGTTTCTCTTCTCTTTGAAGTGTGTGGGTTCTACTCTGCTGTGGCTACCCAGGACTGTCTTTTGCAGACATGCCCATTATCAGGGCTTCTCCTCTTGCAAGCCTCGGTTTCCACTGAGTTGTGTCAGTTCCCTGGCTTGTAACATAACATGCAGACCTGCAGGGATTCAGTCTGCCTTTTTGTTCTTTTTTGTTTGAGTTTTAGATTGAGGGATGTTGCTTGGTTCCCAGTGATAATCCCCACCCCTCATTTTCCATTCTAGGAGACAAAATGTTACAGAATGAAAAGTCAGAAAAGAATGTAGAAAATCAAGAGGATGCAAGGGGAGCACTCCAGTTCACCACCTTAAAGCAGGGGAAGAGCCCCTACAAACGCAGCTGTGACGAGGGGGAATCTCACCCCCAAACAAAGAAAAAAAAGATTGACCTCATCTTCAAAGATGTCCTGGAGGCTTCTTTGGAGTCTGCCAAGTTTGAGGAGAACCAGTTAGCAGCAAGTACACCCCTTTCCATCAGAAGAGCATCTAAATACCAGGCTGAAGACATCTTTGAGCAGTGTGGCAGTGCCATGCAGCATGGCTCCCTGAGCTTCAGCAGAAATCAGAGCGAGAGTGAATGGAAGGTCCCTCACAGTTCCTCTTTCATCTCAGCCAAGGAGATGGGCATCCTTGAAGATGAGGAAGAAGAGCCCCTGTCACTTAAAGCAGACAGCCCAACTGAGCTGTCACTGGCCTCTGCACAAGGCAACTCCCATGAAATCCCCACCACATCCTTCTGCCCCAACTGCATCCGGCTGAAGAAGAAAATCCGGGAGCTGCAGGCTGAGTTAGACATGCTGAGATCTGGGAAGTTACCTGAGCCACCCGTGTTACCGCCCCAGGTACCCGAGCTCCAAGAGTTCTCAGACCCCACAGGTAAGCCTTGCCAAGTTAGAACATTCTCCAAACCCTGCCTAAGGAGAGTAGTGAGATGCCTGTGTGCTGTGTACCCATCTAAAGCATTTTACTCCGAGTATTCAGGTGAACCTGTGGTTCTGTGGAAGGTTCTTTGTCAGGTTTTGTGACTGGGTGGGCCAGGAGCTGATGCTGTGGATACAGTGGAAAACGCTGTCTGGGAAAGACTCTGTATGACAATTTGCTCTATTTGTTGCCATTGTAATTGATAATGCACTGCCAATAAAAAAGACATTCCATTGCAGACAGTTTGTTTGCTGTATTTTTGATGCATTCTCTTTCAGCGGAAGCCTCTCCACAATGCCTCACATGCTACCAAGAAAGTATTAATGACTCTGTGGTAACACTGAAATGTGCTCTCTTTGTGTATGAAATTATGTCCTGCTGTGTCCGTTGTTGGAAATCCCTCTCTGTTTCCTCCACTGCCTTAATACAATCACGTGTCCCTTTCTGAAGATACATTTCATTTCCTCCAGGAACATGCTGTCAAGCAGCCAGGAGCCTTCAGTAAAAGGAATATTTGGGTTACACAATGTATTGTTCAAGTGGCCAGGATGTTGTGTCCTTTCTTGCTGTTCATTGTGGCATGTTGGAGACAAAGTTCTTATGCAGAAATATTGATTTCTTTTATTTTCAAAGTCAAATTCTGTCCATAACATAGTATGGGCAGGAGAGGGGAGGTTGTGGCCAGCTCTTTGGGCAATGCTCTACTGTCACCAGTAGGATGCTTCTCCAGCTCAGCCACTTTGTAAATACCTTTTTTTTTTTTTTTTATTATTTTTTTGTTACAGCTTCAGAAAGCATCATCTCAGTTCCCACCATTATGGAGGATGATGACCAAGAGGTGGATTCTGCTGATGAATCAGTTTCAAATGACATGATTGCTGCTACAGATGAGCCTTCCAAGATGTCTTCTGCGACAGGCCGGAGGATACGGCGGTTCAAGCAAGAGTGGCTTAAAAAGTTTTGGTTTCTGCGGTACTCCCCGACATTGAATGAGATGTGGTGCCACGTCTGTAGGCAGTACACAGTGCAATCCTCTCGGACTTCAGCCTTCATCATTGGCTCTAAGCAGTTCAAGATACACACAATAAAGCTTCACAGCCAGAGCAACCTCCACAAGAAGTGCCTGCAGCTTTACAAGCTCAGGATGCACCCAGAGAAGACAGAAGAGATGTGCCGAAATATGACCCTGCTGTTCAATACAGCCTACCACCTGGCCTTGGAGGGCAGGCCCTACTACGACTTTCGGCCTCTGGCAGAACTACTGAGAAAGTGTGAACTCAAGGTGGTGGATCAGTACATGAATGAAGGAGACTGCCAAATCTTAATTCACCATATCGCCCGGGCTCTCCGAGAGGACCTAGTTGAACGCATCCGACAGTCTCCCTTCCTCAGCATCATTCTGGATGGGCAGACCGATGACTTGCTTGCAGATACAGTTGCTGTCTACGTGCAGTACACGAGCAGTGATGGGCCTCCAGCAACTGAATTCCTGTCTCTTCAGGAACTTGGCTTTTCTACAACAGACAGTTACCTCCAAGCATTAGACCGGGCTTTTTCCAGCCTGGGAATACGATTGCAGGATGAGAAGCCAACTATCGGCTTGGGAGTTGATGGTGCTAACATTACCGCCAGCCTGAGAGCCAACTTGTTCATGACAATTAGAAAGACCTTGCCCTGGCTTCTCTGCCTTCCCTTTATGGTGCATAGGCCCCACCTGGAAATTCTGGATGCCATCAGTGGGAAGGAGCTACCATGTCTGGAGGAGCTAGAAAACAATTTGAAGCAACTGCTCAGTTTCTATCGTTATTCTCCCCGACTCATGTGTGAGTTGAGGGTCACTGCTGCCACTCTGTGTGAGGAGACCGAGTTCCTGGGGGACATTCGAGCGGTGAAGTGGATCATTGGGGAGCAGAACGTGCTCAATGCTCTAATCAAGGATTACCTTGAGGTTGTGGCCCATCTCAAAGATGTCAGCGGCCAGACCCAAAGGGCAGATGCTTCTGCCATTGCCTTGGCGCTCCTGCAGTTCCTGATGGACTACCAGTCGATTAAACTCATCTACTTCCTGCTGGATGTGATTGCTGTGCTTTCACGCCTTGCCTATGTCTTCCAAGGAGAGTACCTTCTTGTGTCACAGGTGGATGATAAAATAGAGGAGGCCATCCAGGAGATCAGCCGGCTAGCAGACTCCCCTGGGGAGTACTTGCAGGAGTTTGAGGAAAACTTCCGCGAAAGCTTTAATGGCATTGCTGTGAAAAACCTACGGGTGGCTGAAGCCAAATTCCAGTCGATCAGAGAAAAGATCTGCCAGAAGACCCAGGTGATCCTAGCCCAAAGGTTCGATTCCCGCAGCCGGACATTTGTGAAGGCCTGTCAGGTATTTGACCTTGCAGCTTGGCCCAGAAGCACTGATGAGCTCATGAGCTATGGGAAGGATGATATGGTACAAATATTTGAACATCTGGAGACAGTCCCATCATTTTCCAGAGAGGTTTGCAGAGAGGGGATGGACACACGAGGGAGTCTGCTGATGGAGTGGCGAGAACTCAAGGTGGATTATTATACCAAAAATGGTTTTAAAGACTTGCTCAGTCACATTTGTAAATACAAACAGAGATTTCCCCTCCTAAATAAAATAGTTCAGATCCTCAAAGTCCTTCCCACCTCTTCGGCCTGCTGTGAGAAGGGGCGTACCGCCCTGCAGAGAGTGCGCAAGAACAACCGCTCTCGGCTCACGCTGGAGCAGCTCAGTGACCTGTTGACGATTGCTGTTAACGGGCCCCCCATTGCCAACTTCGATTGCAAAAGGGCACTCGATAGCTGGTTCGAGGAGAAGTCAGGCAATAGTTACGCGCTCTCGGCTGAAATGCTGAGCCGGATGTCATCTCTTGATCAGAAGCCAATGTTGCAGAGCATGGACCATGGCTCTGAGTTTTACCCTGATATTTAGGAAGGAATGCCTCAGATCAGATAATTTTTTTAATCTATACTCTAAACTTTGATATATTATATAAAATATATATATTATCTATATTAAGGAAAAACCCACACTGAAAATTTAAAAGTTAAGACGATGTGCGTCTGATAGAAGCTAAGCAGAATTTTAAAGATTGAGACAATGTTTAGACATTTACTGGTGTCTCCAACCATGGCAGCTGCAATGTAGGTGGCAACATTTCATTCTTTAGAAGCATGTGCTGGGGCCATACTCTACATGTTCAAACCTAACAACCTATAAGCTAGACAATGGGTCTTTTGTCAGCCTCATCCTCCCAGCGGTTTCCTTTGTATGTGTGTTGTCGGTTTGCTGGGTTGTTTTTTGTTTTGTTTTGGGGTTGTTTGTTTGTTTGTTTTCCCCTCAGTTTCAATCTCTGCCTCTCTTTCCATTGTTCAGTCCAGTTATTGAGCCATTTGAGCCTTTCGTTGGCAACCATCAGATTTCTGATTTCTGACAGAGCATCCTGTGTGTTTATATTGCCCCCAGCTCCACCCAGTTCTCTTCAGTTGAGTGGAAGCTTTCTTCACTCAAGAGGTTACTGACAGGAGAGAAGGGCTGGGGGCATGATTTTAGGTTTTTATTCTGATTTAGAAACAAATGCCTCCACTAAACTGTGATGCCCCTTTCTCAGTTCTCCCTACCTTTGGGCTGTAGAGTAATACTTGGCTTTCAGCTCCTTTTATGATAACCATAGTACCAGTCTATCATACGTATGTTATAACATGATGTCATGTGCAGACTATAAAATAGCAAAATAGAGAAGGCAGGGGGAAATTTTTGCATTTATATTTTTATATTGTATGAGATAAATATATATATATATATACAACTATTCATTCAAAACCAGGGCTGCTGTGGAAGCTAGACAGCCAATGAGTCGACAACCACCTCTGGGCGAAGATTCAAAGGCTTAAAAAATTATATTCTAATTTACATTATTTATACTATGTCTTTATAATCCTAGATTGTTGTGGGGGTTTTGTTTTGTTTTGTTTTGTTTTGTTTTTTTTGTTGGTTTTTTTGTGTTTTGTTTTGTTTGGAATGACTGAAAGAAAAACCTGCTGCAGTTTGGTGGCAGGAGCTATCAATGCAAGATTATCTTGGATTATATTCATGTGTGATGTCCTACAAAGGTTCACTTACTCTCTTGTGACCAAGGTAACATGTTCCACAGCACAGCAGACTGATGACAGCAGGAAGAAGGGATGCTCTGCTTCTTCCTGCGAAATATTTCTTCCTTTCTTGAAGAAATGCAGAGTCCAGCTGAAATGTGAATGGGGGACTTGCACCTTCCATCACAAAGAGATTGTTTTGCGGGCTTGGGGCTCTTCTTTGTTTTATTCTTTTAAAGTAAACAAGCTCCAGGCATCCACAAAATATCACTTCAGGTTAGATAAGAAAAAAAAAAAAAACACAAAAAAAACCCAACCAACCAACCAAAAAAAAAAAACCCTCACAAACAAAAAAGGTGCAAAAACTCCACAGATGCTAGTGCCTTGCCCTGCTGATGTGGCATGGACAGCACCAACATGACCAGACCATCGTGGGAGTGAGACCTGTTGTCCAAAAGGTGTCCAAGCCAACATGTTCTCACTTCCCAGAGGGATGAGCTTTGTGCCAAGCTGTGTTGTTTAGAAACATGATGGTGGTATCAGCAACACTGAACCTTTCCTTTCTCCTGTTACCCCCTGCCCTTGGTCTTGGTGCTAAGATATCTCTAGAACCGTTGCTGCTAGTTGATAGCTTTTCATTTATATAAATATATATATATA
>VZTX01022872.1:0-11782 GCA_013400915.1 Pardalotus punctatus | reverse complement strand
GGGGATGAGTGTGACACCCCAGGATGAGTGTGACACCCTGGGGATGAGTGTGACACCCCAGGATGAGTGTGACACCCAGCTCTGAGCCCGGCAGGGAGGGAGGAGGATGTGCAGCTCCCTGGCTCTCGTGGCTGTAACTCCATCCACAGGGAAATCAGGGGAGCGGGGCTCCCGCTCACCCCAGAGAGGTTTTTTTGAATCAAATCTTTCAGCTCCGGGATTTTGGTGTCACTTGAGCCATGAAGTTCCTGGAGCCCCTTTCTACCTTTGATCAACCTTATATTCTGCATCTCAGTAACCTGGGGAAGTCAGCTGCTTTTGGCGAGCACTGTGGAACTCCCCCCTCCCTGCCTGGAAACCCCATCCCAGTCCCGGCCTGGGAAGCCACATCAGGTTGCACACTCCTAGAAGGAAGAGCAGGCTCTGTTTGGTCTTTGAAATATTTTAATGCAGAAAGCATGTCTTTAAATCCTAGCTCTGAGGGCCTGAGCTCGTGTGGCACACACTGCTTCGCTGTCTGCATTCCAAGGAAACACCCAAACTTCCAGTGTGCTTCTTATTACCGGCCTAAAGTGTCAAATTCACGTCGGCTCTTCCAGCTGGGAAGCGTTCAATGGGATCGTTTGTTTGATATGCTGATACCGATCTTGTTGTTACATGGGGATCGTAGGTGATCTGTCAATGTTTACATCATGTCATGTTCAATACCGGAGTTAACTGATTCTGAAACCCAATCCAGCGTTAAAACCCTCGTGCTGTTGACAAGAAGCGCCCAAGGTCAGGAGCTGCCACCATTTGATCGCACTGAGCTCTGCGTTTCCATAAATATTGGCCTGCAACCCAGCTGGAACTGCAGTGCAGAATCTCCAACCCCAACAGCAGCTTTAGTGCCCCAAAATTCACAAGTCGGGGCGATTAAGGCTTCTCAGACAGATGTCTTGGGATGAGGGCTGGGGCTGTTTGAAGTCGAGTGAAAAATCCGCCCACTGGCTCTGGGAGGCTTTGAGTCGGTGCTCGGGCGAAGGTAAAACCACCTTCCTGTTCTCTCAGGTATGAGCCATTGTTCGCTGGTTTCCTCTCCGTGACAGCTGTGGGCAGATGGGGAAGGGCTTTTAATGAAGCCAACCGCTGCAGAAATTAAAAAGCTCAGGTTGTTCTGATGAAAGAAACCCATTAACAGCGATTCTCTCTTGCGTGACAAAGTCTGACGTCCCCAGCCCTAAGTGACAAGCGGCAGGAAGTCCTGGGGAGACAGCCTGAGCTAAAGAGGGCTGGCAGGCCAAGTTGGTGGTTTTTAACTCATTCTCTGCCTTGTTTCACATGGTTTGGGGCTGCCAGGTCCCACACGTGGGGACAGGGTGGGACACAGGCTGGGGAGGGTCTAGGAGAGCTGGGAAGAGCCCTGATCCCACCGCACCTCGGTTCAGTTTGCACCAAATTTCCCACTTCCAGCAGGATTGTTTTAGGGTTTTGGGGTTTTTGCTGGCAATTGCTGGGTTTCCCCACAAAACCAGCCCCTTCTAGAGGGCATAAGGACAGCACAGCTGCTGCTCGAGGCTGACACAGCTCAGGGCTGTGCCCACATTCAGCCACCAGAGCAGCCACGGTGCAGCCTGACCCAGCCTTGGTGGAGCTGCACGGCTGAATAATCTTTAAAAACATTATCAGCACAGAGATCACTTGATAGATTTTCTTCAGGATTTTCCCCATCACATGCCAGATGCCACCACAGGATAGGGTTTGTGCTGAGATAGAGGAAGGGAATTTAATTGCCATTAGATTTCTGGGGAACTTGGTCTTTGAAGTCGTTTTGGCTGTTCTGCTAAGCTCTGCCCAAAAAAACTGGTTAGAGGTGAAATATAACTCTGTTTTTCTTCTGTGATTAAATGTATAGTGAAATAATGAAAATTTTGGACTAAAACAAGGCAGTGCACAGGGTTTTCCCCTGGGGAAAGCACCATGTGACGGATGCTGCTCCCGGCTCCAAAGGCCTCGGATAATGCAGAGGTGCCTGAGGTCTGGGGACACACAGAGATGAGAAGAGATCGTTTATGGTGTTGCTTTGAGGTTTCCTTGGTTTACTTCACCCAGCAGGGAAAATACATTTTCAAAATACCTCTGGGTTTTGCTTTCTGCTGGGCTCACCAAGTTTTCCTCTCCGGTGCCAGCACGTTTTCCGTCGGTTTGGATGCATCCCTGGAAGCCTGGGGATTACAGAGCTTGGAGGGGATGGTGGGGCTCACTGGGGTCTGGAGGTGGCAGAGGGAGCTCCAAGCCCCTCGGAAGCTGTGGCTGGGAGGGGTTTGCTGGGGGGACACCCGTGGAGCTCAGCTGGGAGTGTGAGTTCCCCTCTGGAGTCGACGCTCTTCCCTCCCATCCAGCGTCTCCTCAGCCAGCCTGGCGAGAGCGGCCTGAGCCGAGCAAATGGGGGATGAGCAGATACCAGACATCAGCTTTAAGGGGGGGACGTCTGGGGACTTTCTGTGACTTTGCCATAAACTGACACGGCGCTCGCAGAGCCGTGCAGATGTGAGGGGGAAGGGCAGAGAGGTGCCTGCGTTTATCGCCTTCGAAACGCGCTGCTTTTCTTCTGAAAAGCCACCGAGAGCTGAGCTTGGCTCCGTGGGCGCTGGGCTGGCTCTGATAAGGTCTGAAGTGCCGAGAGGGGCTCCTTCCCAGCCTGTCTCCTCTCTCCCGGCACGCCAGCGCATCTCCAGTGCCCCCGAGCCCCGGGATGACGCTGGCGTCAGGCGGTTGCCACCGGGGGAAGGTCCATCGTGGCAGGTGCACGGAGCTGGGGTGTTGCAGGGCACTCTGGCTGCGGCAGGGAAGGCACAAGGAGAGCCCAAGGTCTGAACCCCGCGCCGATGCAAAGCTGAGGCTCCTCTGGAGCCCCTCCAGCTTTGTGCGGGTGTAACTGAGACTGGAATCCGGCCCAGGGAGAGCGAAGCCGTTTGGCAATGATTAATGCAGTAAAATGTGAAAGCTATGTATCAAGTGCATTTCATGCGCCTCTCGCCTCGGGACAATTAGCATAAATTTAATAATTATTGCCCTGTGCCAGCAGCTGCTACCTAAGGAGCTGGGAGTGCTTTACAAACGCTCATTAGCTGCTGCCCTGCCTGGGGGAGGCGGGTGATGAGTCTGCCCGTTTGATGGGCACGAAAGAGGAACAGAGAGAAGCAAAGTGAGGTGGCCAAGGCGTGGTAGCAGCGAGGGCTGATCCCATCCCTCCTGGGCCTCCTCTGACCCCACCAGGTGGGCAGAGCTGGGAGGGGGCTGGGGTAAGACCAGAGTTTATTCTTCATGCAGTGAGCAAATGCTGTAGAAAATACTTAAAAGTCGGTGTTTTCTTTGCTGGTTTCCCACTTCGCCAGGCCATGGGGTTTCTCCTGCCCTGGCTCCCCTCCGTGTTCAGTCAGCGAGGGCTGGTGGAGGTTGGTCACTGGGGCAGCGGCATCCCAGCCCAGGCTCCTTGATTTCCTGGCGGAGCTGGGGCCTCCCCCATGGGTCACTCCGTGTCCGTGTCCCCCGGGAGCCGCTGTCCGCCCTTGTCCCGTGTGAATAACAGCAAACCGCAGAGACAGAGGCTCTGCCGGCTCCGTCAGTAACGCGGGTGCTGCAGCCAGCAGGGAGCTGATCAGATATCAGACTCTTTTATCATGTTCCAGGGCACAGACAAAAGCTGGAAGACCAAGCCAAACCCTTCACCGACCGCTACGGAGAGCTGGAACGGCTGCGCCAGTCCATGAGAGTCACCCCGACAGCCCCCAACCCCCGCGGATCCCTCAGCACCCCGAGCCACTTCGGCTCCCAGGCTCAGGCTCCAATCCAAGGTAACTGCCTGCGTGTCCTGGTGTCACACCCCGACCCCTCGTGCTCCTGACACGGCCGAGTGGGAACCAGCTTCCCTCTGGATGGGGTTGCAGAGCTGGCATCCCGCTCTCCCCTGGTCAGGGAGGATGCAGGACAAGCCAGGGAGGGGTTTGCGTGGATTTCTTGCCCTTGGAAGCGTTTTTGCCCCCATTGAGCCGCTCTTTGCCCCACTCGATCCGGGCTCTGAGGGAAAGCAGCAGCAGGAACGTGAGGGAGATCAGAGCAGCACGGTGTGAAGGCAGCAGCAGCCGCTCTGCCCCAGCCGGGCAGGGCGGTTCACGCTTTCCATGCTAATCCCAACGGTTCCTCAGCACTGTGTGGGTGCCAAGCGTGGTGATCCCGCACCCAGCTCCAGCATAATTCATGGGTGCACACCTGCACGGGCACACACACACACACATGGAGCCTTCGCTCTTCCAGAGCTGCCAGCGGCAAAGAGCGCCCCGAGTCCCTGGGCGTTCCCCAGGAATCTGCGCTGCAGCTCGCTGCCAGGGCACGGGAATTGCCACTGGAGTCACCTGGGAGGGATCAGGCTGCTGATCCCGGGATTTCAGCCTAAACTAAGCGCTGTGTTTGGAGATATCTCAGCTGCTGTGCTGCTCCCATCGCTCTGCACGGGCAGATGCCGGCAGGATGAATTAAGAGGCCGTTCTGCTGTCCTTCGCTGTGCTCCTTTTCCGTGCACTTTTAGTCTCACTGGTTCTTTTCCTTCAGAAATCAGCAGAGATACTAACAGGGCTTCAGGGAATAGCATTAAAGCTGCCTGTATTTGGAATTTTGGTGAGAAGTGTCCCTACTGGGAAGGCTTAATGGAAAAAGCTCCCAAAGCCTTTGTGTTGTGTTTTCAGAAGTGCCGTGGTTGTTTGAAAGGCTCGGTGTCATTGGCAAAGAGGGGGTTTTGGGTGCAAAAACATGTTTGAAAATGTTACCCGAACCATAAAAGCTGCGCCGCTCCTCCCAACCCAAAATTACAGGGAAAATTTAATTTATTTCTCATTGAAATGCAGATTTTCATGCTTGGAATTTTCATTGATATTAGCATGGTTTATGAGAAGAACACGGGCACTTTGGGTAGGATTATCATTTGATTTTTGTTAAAAAAAAGCAAGAGACAGAGAAAGAGTTTTTAGGCTTGTCCCACTGGCTGCATCGTAAAGGAAGAGATTCTTGGGGGAAGAAAAAAAGATTTGTATTTTAAATTAGCACAGCCCCCTGCAGTGGCAGAAACCCAAAGAGCGTCGTTTGGAGCGCAGAATCAGGTGATGACACAAATTCAACGAGAAAAAAATTGAAGTTGGCCACAAGCTACCGCCCCTGCCAAATTCCCAAATGTCAAGTGACAGCAGGAGTGGAGACACACAAAATTAGCCCTCTGCAATCATTCCTGCGGAGTGAATCCAAAGTCCCAGGAATGCTGCAGAAGGCGGTTTGTGCACGCTCTGCTCTTGGCTCCCTTGTTCCCGAGCTGGAGGAACCGTCTTCAAATGACTGTGGGCTCCTACCAGCGTAACTCGGGGACCAGCTCAGTCATTTTAATCTCAGCCCTGTCCTTTTGACACAGCTCTGGCTATAACCAATCATAATCATAATTTCAAAACCCCCTCTTTCTCTCTCTCACACACACACGGCTTATTCACAAAGATCGTAATTTTTACCCGAGCAAGTGGAGCCCGGCCCGTGCCAAGAATAACACAGGAGTTAACAGGCCTGTAATTCTCACGACTTGGCACGTTCTTGGGTAACACACAGGAGAGCCGATTAGTGGAAAGCAGAAGGAGATAGCAGCGGGGAGGGGCGATGGGGCAGGCTGGGGTTCATCCGGCCCCCGCTATCTTTTATGGGGGTGCTTCCCAAGGTTAATGTTTTTAGCATCCCTGTGCAGGGATTGAGAGGGGGCCAGGGAGGTTTTCCCTCCACCAGTGCCCGGCTCCCTCCGCTCGTGTGCTCAGCCTCCGTGTTCTGCTGAGCAAGCTGTTTGCACCAACTTCCCAACCCCTGGCAAAGCCAGGCTGGGATCTGGGATGTTCAGGAACAGCCGCGGCTGCTGCGGGGGGATCCCAGCACCTCCAATCCCTGAACACAGCGTGTGGAGTTTGGGTTTTCAGGCAGATGGGAATGCAGGACAGAGTGTTTAATTCTGGGAGGGTTGGGGTTCTTGGGAGATGTGTTCACTCTGCCCAGTCCAGACTTTCCTCCCGAGGAGCGAAAGCCATGGTGGAGATCACGGCAAGGACGCTGCTGGGAGTGGGAGAGGGGTCTGGCCCTCGGCCACTCGCAGAAGCTTTCAGTAAAGCAGCCCCTGGAGGTTATAAATAGCTCCCATGTAAAATGATCAGCCTGAGGTTAAATGGTCTCAAACCAAAACCCTCCCGGTAGGAGAAAGCCGATGGTTTCTGAAGGGCATGCCAGGAAATAGGGGAGGAGAGAGCGCGGCTCTGAGGCTGAGCGGGTCGGATCCTGCTGTCCCCTGGTTCCCCATGGCCACTTCCAGGGTATTCCAGTGGCTTTGGCCTTGCCTTACCCGCTCTGAGGGGCAGAGAATCGATCCCTTCCCATGCCTGTCCCCAAACGGGATGGACACCGGCAGCCCTGCGCACACCAGATCTCATTCCCACTCGCACTGCTTTGGGGAGTAAACAGGGTCACCCTGGGCTCACCCCGTGATGAGAATCTGGCCCAGTAGTGGGGCAGGTCAGACAGGCAGACCCCCATCCTCATCCAGCACTGCTTCCCTGGCTTCAACCGAGCAGAGCCTCTCTTGAGGATTTGGCCAATGCTGCTCCAGAGAGGTCTGGAAAATCTTAGTTTTTGCAATCCCAGCTCCGCCATCCCCGCAGCAAGACACCAAGCTGTCATTAGGATGGCTTGAAATGGTTCCTTATTACGGGGCACGCGAAGCCAGAGCCTTGCGTGCCTGCTTCAGTCGAGTTTGGCCTTCTAGCTTAAAAAAATCAAGTAGCTCTCAGAAGCAAAGCAAGATGTTAAGGGGGCTTGCTCCTGTCTGCCTTCTGCTGCTTCTGGGGGCCCCTGGCTCGGGGGGGTGGGCTGGTGACAGACACACGTCCTGCTCGGGAGCAGCCCCAGTTCTCCGTGCTCTCCCCTGCCCACATTTTGAACCATTTTGTTCGCAGTGCAGCAGAGCAGGACCGCCCACGCAGCCAGGCCTGGGCTCGACTTCTGTGCTGGGAACATCTTCAACCACTCTAAAGCAATTGTGTGCATTGTCCAGGAGCACGGAGGGGCCTCGTGCTCACCGGGACAATCGTGAAGGGATTTCAGACGGGATCTCCCCAGTACCAGAGCGAGCTGCTTTGATTTGTGCACTTCATGTCGCCCTGCACGCTCTTCTTTTTGTTCCAGGGAAGCCAAACCCCCTTGATTTCTCAGGGAGGATGGTAAATGCTGTGTCCTTTTGCAAGCAAGCCTTTCCTAGCCCCAGTGTCTGCTGAATGGGTTTTGGGACACTTTGTGTTCGCTGGTGAGCAGCTTCAGATCTCCTGATCTGGAAACGGCTCAGCTTTAACCAGGTTCATTCCCAATCCATTCCTTCAGGCCAATGCAACATTTTTATCATCAGCAGAATGCTTCACCGTATGCATTTAAAGTAAAATCTTTCTCTCTCTTTTACTTTTTAAATATACATTTTTAAAGTATTACATTACTTTTAAGAAGCCTCTTGGCATAGGCAGCAAGTGCCCCTATTGTTTCTGAAATGCAACGTGGCTGCTCTGAGGTTAAGTCCTGAATTATGGGCCCAGCAAATACACTGAATTGCTGCTTCCTAATCCCTGTCCAGATTGACTTATGGTTTCTTTAAAATATCCGTTTCTTAATGGATAAAAACGTTCTACCACGGGCAGAGACTAAATTGTTTCCAAAGGAAGCTAGGCAAGCATTAGTGGGAAGAAAACATATTGTGGGATCCAGCTTCAGCCTCAAAGGAAGGAACACGCTCGAGATGGGTTTCCTGCCTGCTTTCAGGCTTCTGTGTCTATCTTTAAACTGCTTTTCTGCTCCTCTCCTTTACATTTGTGATGCCCCTTCCGTGAATTTGGCATGGAACTGTCACAGACGAACCACAGAGCGGTGCTGGACAGGAGCTTCCCCCAGGACAGTCTGGGCACCCGTGACCGCTGCGTTTGTGCCAGGGTGTGCGGCCACCTCCATCCCCCAGGCGCAGCTCAGGGCGCTGCATCCCTACAGAGCAGCAAGGAGTCCCTTGGAATTTGCCTCAGGAACGCCATCCTGCCTTTAACGTGGGATTTTCCACCGTGCTGGGACCCTCAGTTCCAGACTCAGAGCAGGGCGGGGAGCCCCCAGCCCGGGTCTCCGGTGCCGTCACCCCTCCGCAGTGGGATTCCCATGGCAGACGTGGCGTGGCCCAAACCTGCTCGGCAGGCAAGGTGGTCTAGCTGCAGGCTGGGTTGTAAATCCAGCAGCTTCCTTTAATGCAGTCAGGGCTTGTTAATTTGTTTTAATACCCTTTGAATGCAGGTGAAGAGCAAAGCGCGGCAGGGCAGGGCTGGGGGGAGCGCTCAGCCCACCCACCCGCTCCAATTAGCACCGCTATTCATTAGCTCCGCGGGACGAGCCGGCCACGGGGCTGCGGGCACGGGGCTCTGGGTGAGCGGGGCTGTGCCGGGAGAGGAGGATGGGGAGCCGGGCTCGTTGAGTCCAGCGGAGGGGAGCGGAGCCGGTCTGTGCCAATACAGCCGGGGGGACAGAGGAGCCCACGGAACCCCCTGGCACAGGACTGGGTCTGCATAAATCCGCTCGAGGTCAGGAGCAGGATCCTCCCCAGAAGGATGGATCAGCGAATCGGAGCATCCCGATGGACCTGGAAGGGTTTGCAGAGGAGGGTGAGATGTGGTGCGCGGTTCACGGGGCTGGGAATAGCCGGGAATTTCCCTGCTCTGCTGCTGCCCGGCGTGTTTGGGGTGGGATTGAGAGGGCTGGGAGAGGAACCTTGCGCTGCTCACCGGGGAGGCTTTAGGGCCGCGTGTGTGTGCGCACGGCGTTCGAGGAGAATCACAGAACTGAGCAGCAAACGTGCTTGGCAGTGCTGAGGTGGTGCCTGGCGATGCTGTGATAAGGACCTGTGTGTTGTTGTGTTTTGGTTTGGGGTTTGGGTTTTTTTTCAAACTCTGCAGAGGAAGTCCGTGCACCCAGTTTGAGAGCTGGTTCTATCAGATACAGAGCACTGCTCCATGGGCGTGTAACAACGGATGCTGTTCACACCCTCCTTTTTTTTTTTTCAACACCTCCCCTCCTCCCCCAAAATATATTTTGCTCTATTTTACGTGGGCTGGGAGGAAGGGGCCGTTTTCTTTTTTAGTTGGCTCTGACTTGGAAACAAATGAACTTGTTAACATACGTGACAGAGGCGTGAGAGCGTGCCTGCATGTGTGGGTGGGGAGGAGAGCGGCGCCTTCTCTAGAGATGAGCTGGGCCTTCGCAGATCAGATGCATCTTGTGCACCTTCCCATGGAGATTCTCTGCTTCTCTGGCCACCTGCGTCTCCGTGCTCCCACACGGAGTCGTTGTGATCAGGGGAAAGGAAGCAGAGAGGAGCAAAGGTCAGAAAAATGCTCAGAGATGACTTGGAGGTCCAAGCATCACAGAAATGAACAGAGAAAAGCCAGCCAGAAGTATATCCAGAGTGGGAATGTTTGTCCCCAGTCCGTCACACACATGCTGCTGTATTATATACAGAAGCATAAAGTATCATTAGTGTTTACGTTGTCATCAATCATTGTGAAGTAAGACAGGAAAGGAGGTTTTTTCCCCCGGGGTAGATATTTCATGACAATTTTGCAAGGCACACATATGAGTAGAATTAAAACAGTTATACACGGCCAGGCTGAAGATATTTTATATTCTATACACTTGGAGAGCGCCACACTATCAA
The DNA here is from genome assembly GCA_013400915.1 of Pardalotus punctatus. Taxonomy (NCBI): domain Eukaryota; kingdom Metazoa; phylum Chordata; class Aves; order Passeriformes; family Pardalotidae; genus Pardalotus; species Pardalotus punctatus. The sequence continues at coordinate 1,998 of VZTX01022872.1, read as the reverse complement.
GTTCCCTTTAAATTCCCTTTTTTCTCCATGTGTGTCGCACACTGTGAGTATTTGTTGTGTAACGTCCCCACAAGCTCGGGTTTATCGCTGACCGGCTTCAGCAGCCACCGCGAGCTGCCCACATCTCTAAGGTGGGGACCAGAGGGTGGCATCTGGGCTGCTGGGGAGCTGCTCAGGTTCCACACGTCGCTGCCTGGCCCCAGATGATGTGATAGCGACGATCCTGCCCCACACGGCCCCGGCGCCGTGCTGTGCCCTGGGTGAGCCGGTTGGTTGGTGTCCCTCCAGCCCTTCCTGTGCTGCAGCACTGAGGGTCCTCACACTGCTTTTGCTGCCCTTTCCTCCCTCCAGGCAGAGCAGATTTGTTCCTGGGTGAGGAGGGACTGGAAGCACCCGCTGCTCCGCCGGGATGGGAACACATCCATCCCTAAAACCAGCTGCAGGGTCCATTGCCTCATCTCCTCCGAGGCTTCCAGGGACCTCAGAGCAGATCCACCCGTCCTGACCCTGCAAGGGTGCAGGGACCAGTTCCACTCCAGCCAGGGCAGCTCCCAAACCCAGCGTGGTCTGAAGGGAGGTGGCTGAACACACCCAGAGGAACCTCTGTGGTTGGCAGCCTCACGAACCAGCCCTTCCCGGCCTCATGGCCAGCCCTCGCCACCATGACCCAGCCGAGGTTTGGCTCCCATCCGGGGCATCTCTTTGCATTTATCTCCTCGCCACCCACCCAAGAAAAGCCCCGTGTTGTCTGTGAGGCAGAGAGGGAGCTGCTGTGTCACTGCAGCGCTGTTGTTTTATCTGGAACGGGGCTGAGCAGCTTTCAAAGCCTGTTTCTGTCCAGCCCCACGTGCGGGGGGACTTGGGGGTCCTCAAAAGGTGCAAATTGCAGCTGCACAATTAAATCGTGGGGTGTGTCCTGGCCTCCGCGGTCCCCTGGGCAGCTCAGCCCTAAGGAGGAGACAGTGGCATTACTAATCAGGGCTTTGACCTTTACATGGCTTTTATTTAATACACATTCCACACTTCCCCAAACTCCCATCCAAAACATTGACATTTCCGCTGATAGATTGGGTCAGATTTTGGAGTAGTTGGGGGACTCAATTCACTCTTACAATGGTTAAATTCTTACAGCTAAATGGGCTTATTCAGTTAGTGCAGCAGCTGGTGTGATTTCGAGAAGAAAATAAACATTTCCTTCAAATATTTTGATTGGCAACTGGACAACTGAAATACTCAAGCTCGGATTGCCAGGGTCCAAAAAAGCAAATGGGGGCTGGACGGCGAGTAAGCGAGGGAAAGCCGTAGTAAATCCTCGCAGGCAGCACTACGGAGCAGATGTGTGTGATATGTGCCGGGGAAGGGGACAGCGAGATGGGGTTTTTAAAGCCCATTTTCAGCTGATTCCAAAGGAAATGTGGGGTCTGAGGGTGCAGCTGCACCCACTTCTTGCTCCCTGGTTTTGGGCAGCAGCTGCTCGCTCCAGGCTGCTGTTTGATCCTGGCTGGGACAGAGGGCTCTTGCTGCTGGGTTAGGTGGTTATGGAGGGCGTTAATGGCCATGTTTTATTTGGAACTCGCCGGGGCTGTTTCAGTGGAGATCTCCTCGCGTGAGGGGCAGGGGCTGGGGCTGTGTGGCTCTGATTTGAGGCAGCCAGGATGGAGGGGAAATACTGAGGTGAGGGACATGGGATGGAGGGGAAATACTGAGGTGAAGGAGATGGGATGGAGGGGGAATACTGAGGTGAGGGAGATGGGATGGAGGGGAAATACTGAGGTGAAGGAGATGGGATGGAGGGGAAATACTGAGGTGAGGGAGATGGGATGGAGGGGAAACCCTGAGGGAAGGGCCAAGACGGAAAGGGCAGATGTGAGGTGACAATGCTGAGGTGGAGGCAAAGTCCTGATGTGAAGGAGATGGGATGGAGGGGCAGCCTGGAGGGGAAGGAGATGGGACGAAGGGGAAACCCTGAGATGAAGAAGATGGGATGGAGGGGAAATA
>VZTX01022856.1:0-78552 GCA_013400915.1 Pardalotus punctatus | reverse complement strand
ACTGGTGCTCAGCAACGGGAACCGGTGCTCAGTAATGGGAACCGGTGCTCAGCAACGGGAACCTGTGCTCAGCAACGGGAACTGGTGCTCTGCCATGGGAACCAGCACGCAGCAGCCCAGCCCTCTGCACCAGGGCTGTGGTCAAGTAAAGCTCAGCTGTGCCACACCTGCTTAGAGTCCTTCCCCAGGGCTTTGTCACCCCTCAAATGCCTCTCATTTTCCCCAGTGACTGCTGGAGGAGCCCAGCCCTGCTGGCTCCTTGACCAGTGACCTACACTTACTATAGGATGCCCCAAGCTTGGGATAATCAGGCTCCACCCCACAGGAGAGACTCCCTGCTCAGGGCAGGGGAATGGGACCTATCAGCTCAGATCAGCTCTCTCTGATCTATCAGAGGAGCAGAGAAGCCTGCACTGGAAGGAGCTGCAAAAGTAGCAGATGAATCAACAGGGAAAGAGTTTACTGCTATACTTGTCCCAGTACAGCAGCCTCCAGTTTGAGTGCCCTGCACAGGAATAGCAAAACACCAACGGATTAAGGAATATATGCCTTCTCATAGAACTACCGAATTATTTTTATCTCCAGGCCTCCCACACACATACTCACATATTTTCTCCCGTGGAGTTTCAAGGCTTTTCACAAGCCTGTGACATCTGCTTACCAACATTTGGTGTAAAAATATCGATATCTGCTCTGCCTAGCTGTTCTGAGTGCTACATTTACCAGCCAGTAAAGATCAAGAGTCTCCTGGGAGCTGGCTGGATCAAACTGTCATCATTTCAGCACTGCTTTGCGTCAGACGGCAGAATTTAAAGTCAAAACACAGATAGTTCAGGGAGGAAGACAATGTGAAGCCCTGAGTCATACCCTGCTGAGGGTGAGGAGAGCAGATTAATAGACAGCAAACATGAATGAAACCGAAGGGCTCATTTAGTCATGCGGCTGCTTCTGAAACCCAAAATAGGATTTATTTTTAGTCGTTGGGCATGAAAAGAGGATTTCTTTGCACCTGGCCAAATAGAAGTTGAGAAAAGAGTTTTAATTAGCAGGGGCCAGGCTCCCTTTAGCCTTGACACCCCGAGGGGCTCAGCTGCAGGGCTGCGTGTGCTCAGGCCGGGGCTGCTGCTCTAACAACTCAGCATCCACAGGATGCTGCACAACCCGGCAACTTTCAGCATCATTCCGACGGAAGAGGCAGCCCTTACTCCAGCCCCAGCCAACTTGCCTTTGCTAAAGTTGAGTCAGCATAGTCTGCTTGGAGCCAGGTGGGGTTTTTTGAAGAGCTGAGCCACTCCCCACATCTGGCTCACAGGGGAAGGAGACAAAAAAGCCACTGCACAGTTCACCCCAAATCGTTGGAGATTACATAATTGAAACCTCCGAGCCTTTCAGAGCTGCTGTGGCAGCAACCAGCAGCAGCAGCCAGAAAAACCTGTTTGCTTCTGCCTTCCCAGTGCCTGCTACCTGCTCCTGTCAAGATCCTCAGCTGGTGTGAAGGTCCAGACTGGGGTATTGGCCACCTTGGGGTATCTAGGTCAGCCAGGATTGTCCTTAGCTGATGTTTTCTGATGAGAGCACACAAAAGTTTTACAAGCGAGAGAAAAAAGTTTGCACAACGCTGATCTGTACACACATTTCTGTGAGTTTTCATTTTAAATAAACAGAGAGAAGTGCTTTCACAGCTGTGCATAAGATCAGTTTCATTATTTAGTCCTCTGCTAAATCATTCAGCAATTCTGCTCTGCAGAAAGTTCATGATCGTGGGGCTAAGTAATTTCTATCCCTTACTTATATTAAAGCCTCATTAATTTTCACGTTAATCACTCATAAACATGAAGAAGCTCAGTGATTTTGGATCTCTGTGTCTCTGGCAGAAAAGTGTCCATTTTATTATCTGCTGCCTTGTCTGACAACACAAGAGAGAATTCAGAGGAGCAAAATTGCCACTCTAACACCTCCGCTCTCTTTTTTTCTTTTTTTTTTTATTTTTTTTTCTGAAAGTCCAACCATTCCCACATTCCCAAAGCACTACTGCATGTGGGCAAAGGTTCTTCCATCCTCAACAGGTGCTTTAGCAATGGAGCACGTGAGAGTTTATGTGCTAAAGCTTGGAGGGCAAAAAGCCATGCTCTGCTCCATGCCATAAAACATTATCACAATTTTCTTGTACATTGTCCTTGTCAGGGTCATTAGTTTCACTGGTTTCATTACAGCCCTTTTTGTGGCCATAGGTTTGTCCTTTGCTTGGTACAGGTGTGCATGAATTCCAGCCCTGTTGCCACAGTAATTTATATAGATCCAGGTCAAAATCAAATCTAGTATTTGGTCAAGAATGTGACAAAAATGGACAAAAGAGACTCAGTGCAAGGCACAGCACAGGCACAGTGCTGGAGAATTTCCTGCTGGAGACAACTTCTACAAGAAGAGAGCAAATCATTTGGTTTGTTAGCTCTTGTGGACAAGGCAGAATCAGTTCATATCGTGCCATTTTTTAAAACTATACAAAAAAAAATTTAGTCAACATAAGAATGAGTGATTGCATCAAAAAGAGAGCACAAATTCATATCCTCCCATGGGGTTATGGCAATTAGCATTTGTCACATCAAGATCAAAGCAGAAATCTTGTAGTTTTAGGGTTCAGCTGTGCTGACTTTGAATTTCAGGAAAAGCTGGCTGGCTTCAATGGCAGCTTCCCTAGTTCAGCGGCTGTGGGATGAAGGCAAGTCCAGAGCCTTGGTGCAAAAAGCAGAACAGATGCAGGTTAATCATTTACCCTCAAGCGCTGCAGGCCATGCTCAGGAGCGAGCGCAGAACCAGCACAGCCCACTGACCTACTGCCACCCACTCCTGGGTGGGGAGGGTGTAATGATATCAAACAGATGTGCAGGAGGCAGATTCTGAACAGCAGGGGACAGAGAAATCAAGCAGTGTGATCTGGGAGCTGCACTGTGTACATGGAAAGCTACTGCGCTCCACCCACACGGGATGGGGTGGGGGCCAGAGGCTGGGAACAGCTGGGTACATGGCACAACATGCCATGCATCCACCTCAAGGATCAAGAGCTCTGTTAACATATGCGATTTGCTTTTTCTTATCACTCAGTCATGAAAAACTCTCTTCGGGCAGGAAAAAAGTGATAGGCAGGCTGGTCCCTTCTCTGGCAAAAGTCAAAATGCAAGTGGTGACATTGTTTCTCCAAAAAGGTTCCAGTCTACAGGACAAAATTAACACTTCTGCAAGCTGGGAAGAACACTTGTTTGGATGTCCAAACTGTTTTGGATAGCAGTCTCACATCTCTCTCAGCTATCAGAGCCTTGACTGGCAAGCAAAATCCATATAATCAGGTGAAAATGCTGCCATTTTCCCCTAAGGCAAATAGTTTCTGTCTTACAGACTTACTGGTAAGTACCTGAGATGGGCTGAGTGCCCTTCCCATCCCTGAGGCTCCTGCTTGGGAAGATACGTTTTTCACCAAACTTGTAGCTGGTGCCTTTATTTTGAAGCAGTTCTGCCAGTGTGCTGCAAAAAATCACCCCAGATCCATCCCCCAGCAGCAGGGCTGCACACCCGAAAAGCACAGCCCAGGAGCTGCACACAGATGCAACCTGCATCCCCAAGGACTCAGCGGCCACCTTCCCAAAAAATGCCAGGTATCCTGTCATCTGTTCCCATGGCATTCAGCATGATGCTGCATTTCAGGGAAGTGTTCTGCTCTCCTGAAATAAATGGTTTGAAACTCAAGGCAAAAGCAATTCATTGCAGCTGTTTAAAACCAGGTCCCAAAGCCCTCAAGGAGCTGCTGTCAGCATCACCCAGAGCTGCCTCACAGGTGCTCCTCTGTGGCTGTGGGGTCACAGGGAGCTCTTTGGCTGGCTGTGGGTTTCCACTACTGTACCTCAAAGATGGACCAAAGGCCAGATGCTCTGCCTGGCACTGGAGATCTTGTCTGAAGAACTAAATGCATTACTTGTCCGTGCCGGAAGGTTTTCACCATCTGTTGCAGATGTAATATTGATGAAGTTCTCAATTGTACATAACCATTTCATGATGCTATTACATGAAAAACAAACAAACAAAACCAAACCAAACCCAGCCTTTCCGGGTTGCTGATCAGGAATTCATGACCGGTCTGATTGTTGAGGTGGATTCTGCTTGGTCTCCCCTGTTGTGGCAGGTGTGTGTCCCCATGGCTCGGTGCCTCTCTGACCACAGTTGCACAAACTTTGTGAGGCCCCTGCTGCCTGGTTCTCACCCTGATGCATGAAGGTCCTTTTCTCACTCCTCATCCTCTCCTCTGCAAGGACCTGGCAGTGCCTGGCAGGTACAGACTTGGTCCTGTGCAGAAGCAGAGCTCCCTGAGCTCCTGGGAAGGACATCAATCCCGTTTTATTGTATTTTTTGAAGAATTGAGGTATTTTGTACGGGACAGGAAGCAACGGAAAGAAAGAACTGTAATGTGAGGAGACACAGCAGGAGCTGCTAAGGGAGGAAAGCAGCAGCTGCCAGGGATGCAGCTGCAGTACGTGAGGCAGCAGAGCACAGAAACAGTGCTCCTCTGGAAAGCACGGACACAGGCTCCCAACTGGAGAGACCAGATGGTGCAGGAGCTGAGGCAGGAATCCTGAGTGTCTCTTTGAGGGTCTGTGCCAAGGAGGTGGGACCAAAGGGTAATTAGGCTGATGAACAGCAATATTAAATGGATGAAATGAGGCTTACAATGTAAGAGAAATCTTAGGAAAAATTAGTTGAAGGGAGAAGCATAACAGCAAATCCCAGCATTTTTAACCTGCAGGGAAGCAGAAATACAGAAGCTGCTCTCAAAAGTAAATCCATATAAAAACTCCAGTTATGTTTCCTAATTTTTACCCACCAAGCACATATATGAATTCCAGCCATTTATTTGCTTTTAAAAAGCAGTAAACCCGTAGGATTCAAAGTATATGCTTCAGTTGTAATGAGAGGAAATACATTTGGAATATGCACAAAATTAAAATCATATCTAAGTGCTTTGAGCAGCAGTCAGTGTTTGCTGAATGAGAGCCCTTAACCATGATTTTTTAATTAGTATTTTAAAAAACCCTAATACTAAGTTTATGTGGTTACTTCTCACAGCTGCATAGACAGCCAGGGCTCAGAGCCCATCTATCAACAGCAACACCCAGACTACATTAACTTGGAAACCAACAGAACTGCAGAGGCTTTTCTGTGCCAGTGGCAGTCAGACCAAACCAAACTAAACCAAACCTCTTTTTGTAATTATTATAACCAAGTCTAACCAGTCCTTTTACCAAACAATGACACTTTAAGAGAAGAGATGAAAAAAAAAAACCAAAAAAAAACTTCACACAATATTTTTCAGGCAGACAGATTATAAAACAAACCTGCAAATTTGATTGCTCTGCTGATCATCAAAAGCAACATCTACAAAGGCGCAACAATCCACTGATAAATGTGCTATCTTCCCATGGCTATATTGTCTATTAGCTGAAGACAACTCTGACCTACAGAGTAGCTGTTGAATTCACACTTTGCATTGTGCTGAAGTAAGTCCTAAATTCATAAAGCCACATGAATTTTAATAATGCTGAGCAAGTCTTGCCTGACATATCAGCTGCATTAGCTTAAAAAAGATGGATCACCAAATACCACAGTATATAACCATAGGTGCAGAAAATTGTACTCCCCCAAAGGGGTGGTTTGATCAGGTTTTTCAGGCAGAAAAGCAATGCAAAGCAAAGCAATTCCAGCTATGTAGTTTTCTAAGTCCCTGAATCCTTACACAGCACAGACAAAAGTTCTGAGATGACCCTGTGCCTTAATGAGGTCCCTAAGTAATTCAAGTGCTGTAAATCATTCCTCTCCAAAACTTATTTTCAATTGTCTTGTGAACATAGAGGTCTTGCAAAGTAGTTGCCATTCGTGCAAATTTCTTTCTGCTTCATTTAGAGGCTACCAAGAAGCTTTAAAATAATCTGGAACAGCTGTGATATACAAACAAATCCAGCGGCAAAATAGCATTCTAGAAAGAACCAGGCATCCTTGTTGTGCTTGGTGACAGCAAGTATATCCACTCTTTTGCAAAGATGGACATGACTAATTAAGAGCAAGTGTAGTACTTGCAGGGGACAGCAGTCGAGGATGGTTAAAATAACATTTCACACACTGCTTCAATGCTGACGCATTCTAACATATGCTTTTTTCTGTAATCTTGCCTCTCCTACATCACATTTGTGAGTATTCTCTAGCGTGTCCAACAGAATGAAACCCTGACTGGGACCAGCAGAATCTGTTGTGAATAGTTTATATTCCAGTACAGCTGTTAGTGCAAGGATTAAGTCATTATACCAGCCTAGGGGAACACAGAGCATTTTCTTCTGCTGTAACTTAGTTCAGGTTACAGAACCTCTATAAGTAAATAGGAATCTGTCCCTCTGTTTCTTTCATCCTGATTTGCAGTATTTAACAGCATCCTACAATAGGGTGTAACTCCTCCTACAGAACTGGCAAAGCAGAAAAAAGAGCAGCTTCCATTGCACTTTTCTTACCAAGCTGTCCATAATCTTCTTGTTGACTTTCTTGTAGCAATCCAGGGCAGTCAAAGCCTTGGTGGCCTCACTGCTGAATATCAGAAACTCTGTGACCATTCCATTAATGTTATAATGATGAAAGCTTTGTAAGATATTTGCCAATATTTGTTATCTAGAGGCATTTTGAACAGCTGCCTTCACAGAGAAGTCATATCACAGAGACAAGAATGTTTCCTTGACCAATTGTTTGCTGCTCTCTGGTGCAACCCTGAAGTATTTTGAAGCGGTTTGCTTATCACTCAAGAAAGGAAAAAATAAGTAAACAAAAAAGAAAAGATCAGAATCAAAGATTGATGCAGTCAGCTGGCACTCATGACCTCTTGTACTATTTAAAACCTAGATTAAAGATGCACAAGGCAAAGGCACAATGGCAGATAACTTGCAAGACTGATGAGGGAAACAGAGGTTTCCAAAACTGCAGTGCACACTTTTTCACTGATGTCCTGGCAGTAGTGCATTAGTCAGCCAACCAGAGAGCTTTCATCCAATGCAGGAATATTAGCATGCAGTGCCTGACTACATTTTCATTTGAAGCTGAGCAAGGCAGGCTAATTCTCTCCAGCGAGTCAGACTGATGCATTCTCCCAAGAATCATGCCTTACAGAAAAATAATCATGAAATATTAATCATTTCCTATTTAGAGCTACAACTGTCACAAATGATGCAGCTCTCTCATGTACAACCTCTTGCTGAAAAACTGCATAAGGAACACAGCAAACGTCACCTGCTTCCCGGGCGGAGAAAAAACCTGGGCTGTGCAAGCAGGAGCAGGGAGAGTGCCCAGTCCCACTGGGGAATTGGCTCCTGTGGCCAAACCCAAACCAAGCCATCCCCTGGCCACTGCCAGCTCAGCCCTGCCTCCCTGCACCAGGTGCCACGTGTTGATAACCAAGGAAATGCTGCCAAAACCTGCTCACAAAGCTCGTACAAAGCAAGGCAAGGGATTGCCCCACACACCAGGCAACTCTCCCATCCCTTGCCAGCAATAAACACGGCACAAGAACACGAGGAAAGCACAGCAAATCCTTTTGCATGAGGGTTTGTGCTCGGAGCATGCATGTGGCCCTACTGAACCATCATCCTGGAGCTCCATGTGAGTTTGGAAATTGCTCATTCAGGGCTCAGCCTCAGTGCCCCGTGACTTGCAAGGGCTGTCATTCAGCCGAAACAACAAATAATGAGAAATAATGTCTCTGAATAGCTGATAGGCAATCCAGAGCATGGAACCATTTGCATAAAACACTCATTGCTATTTCACACACGCAGATCTCTGGCAGTCAAAACCTCACCGTAGATCGTTCAGGGACCAAGGGAAAGAAATTAAATCAGTTGTTTGCTACAAATAACTCATCCAGTTGTATCTGACATGACACTGCCTCATTACTAGATACTGTCAGTGCTCCAAGCTGCGATCTGTGACCAGGATCTCAGGGCATCAAACCCTGCGTGACATCTGAAGGCACACACTTGGCTGTTACATGCTGCTGCAAAAGGGCCAGGAAGATCAAATTCTTCACATGGGCCAGTGGGAAAAAGCATTCCCAAAATAAAGGTGATGCTTATCAGACAGAATTAGGTGATCCAGACCACCAGAACTGAATGTCTATGACTGAATGTTTGTAACTGGGACACTTTTGGGTTTGATGAGAATTTTTGTCTACTATAAAATATACTTTCAGTCACATATTTCATGGGTGTCTTCTGAATTTCTCAATAACCATTACATCTTTTATCTGAAACAGCCTCCTTCTCACAATATAGCATTTGTTATATATGCAATTTCTTGAAACTATGTGATTCTGTAGCACTTTTCCCCTCTTGATACAATAGAAATTAGTTTTTAGACAGGAACAAAACATTCAACTATTATCTCTGTTACCAGGAACTTCTTGGAGCCAGAGAGGGAAACCATTTTAATGGAGTTGGCTTTAGTATCCGTAAAAAGTAACCTAACATTCAGTTCCAGTAATGGCTGCAAAACACTGTCTTCAGCCATTGCAGTGTGATACCATCCAAGTTTAACAGGCTAGAAAACGTTGAAATGCTTCCTAGGACAATTAGCAGTTGCTCTCTAATGCTTGAAGGCAAATCAGAGTTGCTGTCCATCAACACTCACCCACATCCCTGCCAAGGGATTGGGAGTGGATGGAGGTGATTAGAACCCTTCTACCTGTACATAGTGTCCCTGAGGGGAGAGTTTGTCTCAAATACCCAATTTAGCGCCATTAAAAATAAGCTGTTGTTTACGGCTTAACAAAAGAACTTTTAATAATCTCATATCACAGGCTTTACCTTTTAAGCTATACCACTAAAATCCAGTGGTGAGAACAAAAAAGCCAGGTTCAGCTATTCAGAGCAGTGAATCTTTTAAGCTATACCACTAAAATCCAGTGGTGAGAACAAAAAAAGCCAGGTTCAGCTATTCAGAGCAGTGAATCTTTTTCTCCTGATGTGCCATGCAGTGAAAGGCATCAACACTGTAACAAATATTAAGAAATCTGTCACTTGCTATCATCCAGCTGGAAAGAACAAATTCCCCAGGGCTCACTGTTGACAGTGTGGAAAGAAAGAGCCTCACCTGGAATCACACGTTATTTCATCCCAGGGAACGCTTCAGTGTGCAGTCCTTCCACTTCAGATATGGGTGACAGGCTATTTTCTGCACTAATTAAAGGATGTTAAAATGGAATCAGCCACTCCTTATTGCCCATCTCACATTTTGTGTTCACAACTGTGTTCAAGCACAGCTAAGAGTGGCTAAATATTAACCATGAACAACTGGAAAAAGAAAATCAATAATTTCTAGATCAGTTGCCTTTTATTTCCCCTTCCTAGCAACTAGAATTTCATGTGCTATTTTCTTATTTACAACTCACATGGCTGAAGCACCCCTGGAACTAATGAATAACCACATGTCCAGATTTTCCCCCTAAACTGAAGAATTTATGGGAAATGGAGCAGCGGATCCCTGTGGGCAGGTAGCTGTGTATTTGCTGACAGCAAATCCATCCTGGAACTAACCCAGCTCTGGGGATGCCGGAGCAGGGTGACCCGGGCTCACCCCACCGGGGGGGACAGGCAGGCAGGTGCCAGCTCAGGTGTGAATGTCCCCCTCACCCCCTACCAGGGTGTTTGGGCTTTCTCTCTGCCACAGCTCTCCTTCCCTGGCGCAGCAGGGAGGGGACAGGACAGTGCTTTACAAAGAGCCAGGGCTTCACTGCAGGTCTGAGCCCCACGTACCCACTGTGCTCACACACCGTGAGGGAGCAGAGCCCATTCAAGGCTGCCCGAGCCCACAGAAACATCTCAGCCCCTGCACCACCCTCACCCTGGAACCCACAAGGCCCCAGCGCACACCATGTGCAGTTACATCTCCGTGGCATCGCAGCCTTTCCATAGACCAGGCTCCCCCACAGAGCCAAAACCACGCAGCGCCCGAAAACCACACCAAATCTGAATCAGAACAGGTACAAGAAACGCCAAGAATTTCCCCAACGGCAACCAGATTCATCCACTCATATTGCTTTGCTGTGGCCGTACTGCCCACACAAATCCCGGCTGAAGTCTGCTCCTCCCGGAAGCATATCATGAAATTCCAGTGTCTCAGCTCTGTGAACCCCCCAGAAACAGAGATGAGAGCACAGAGGCATTACACAAGCACTGATATTCAGGTTTCCCAGCTGGTCTCTGCCCAGGAACAACTGGAAGCACCAGTGCAGGATCATTTGCTCAGAACCAAAGCACCAGGGCTGGCACGATTAACGCCTGCCGGGAGCGGGACAGAGCAGGGTAATAATACACGCTGTCCCCACTGCGTGACACGCCAGCCAGCACAGCACAAGACAAATGGCTGCTGCCTCTGACAGGCGCCAACAGAAATCTATTTTCAGACAAGTCAAATCCATCCATTCTAGTGAAAAGCCAAAACATCCCAGTTTGGAAGCTCCATCTCCTTACTAACAACAGAAAAAAGAAAAAAAAAGGCTCAGATATCAGCCACACAAGTTTCTTTTTGCTGTTTGCAAGTTAAGAAAGCATGTTCAAAACAACAGTAAATAATCTGCCTAACAATTCAGAAATATCTGAATTGTTTTGTGCCTCTGTTACAGCATTAATCTCCCTGGAGATGTCTCAGTGGCATGGACTCACTCAAAAAGCAGTAGTGCAAAACCCCACACGGCACATAGGCAGCTTGTTTGTCACATGGGCTGTTCTCTGGAGCCGAAAGTCTGAAAGGCATCAGGATAAGACATCTGGGAAACAAGATCACCAGCCGTGTCTGTGTGTGCCTGATGGCAGCACACAGAATAAGGACAAACCAAGGAACGCAGGGCCTGCATTTGGAAGGCTCATGGCAAAGGTTATCGTCGTGCCAAGCTGTGACCTGGATTGATTCTAACACCTTTCAAGCCTCTGCTAAGGTCACAGAGTTACCCATCTGCAAACAAGAGAGAACACAATCTGCACACTACCAAGTACAAAATGTTTCTAGCTCAGGGGGTGCTCTCTGTTGATGAAGCAGAGTCACACAGGTGCTGGGGGTGCACACAGGTACGTGTGGCAGCTGCTCTCAGCCCCTACCTTCTCCCAAGCTACCAGAACTGAGGGTCAATAGTTACAGAAATTCATTGCTGCTGCTGGAACTCCTTGGGGGGGGAGAGGTGAAACCAAGAGTGTTTCTTGCTCCAGGGGAATTCTTGCCTTTATTACCAACTAAAATCACAGGGAGTGACCACTGCAATCTAAAATCCTCTGTGCTTTAACCTCTGTTCCCATGGGGGGATTTTTCCACCGCAGCAGTGGAACACCATGTTCAGCACACTGAGCACAGGGAAGGCATCCTTGAGAAGATAACACTTGTCAGGACGCCCCCAAGCCAGAGGGCTGGGCTCCTCTCACCCAGCACACTCTGTGACCTGGAGTCCAATGGACTTTCCAGGCTGCTTCAAAACAGGGCAAACCCGGGCAGCTCAGCCCACCCAAGGGGATGTTTGAGGGAGCTGAGGATTGCTCATCTTGCTTTAGCTCGACTGACTCCGCAGCTCACATTAAGAAAGCTCAAGCTGGATGAGGTGAACACCATCCAAAACTTTTGCAAAATAAACCCAAAGGCTGGGACACATTAGTGACACTGTGAGGAAAAATTCTGCTCTGCAGGATCTGCAAAAGGCAGCACCAGGTAAAACCAAACCCGGCCACCACACCCACACGTTCCTGCTTATCAGCTCATGCTTAATTTCAGGCACCTTTCAAACAAGAGAAAATAATTTTTTGAGCCCATCAACATCAACGATTAATCATATTTTTAATTAAAATTACTGTTTTCAGACTGAAATGGCCTTTATAATGTCTCTGTTGCACTGGAAAGAGATAAGAGGTGAGGAACTTCCCTAACTACTGTTGCTACCAAACTCTGCTTCAAGGTACCCATTGCAAGAGCAATGCCAACACATGGGCTCAGTCTTTAAATTCAGCTGAAATTTTAGAAATACCTGAGTTCATAAGAAGAATTAGCAGCCGTGGGATTAACCACCATCAGTCCCAAAATAGTTTTAATTACTTCTTACTCCACCTTTACTGTAATTATATGAGTCTTCCATTGCAATAATTACATGTCATACTGTGGACGAATGACTTTTGATTTAGTGATCTCCTTCAGTAACTAATGGTAAGATTAGAACAGTCCTTCATTAAATATTAATGATTAATAAATCAATACATCTAGTAGCTAAAGATATTAAACTAGTTTCTTCATATTCAATTCCTGTCCACAATGATGGCTCAGGAGGGCTTCCAAAGGAATATTGGGAGTTCTGGGAAAGGGTTAATCGTCTTTCACAAGTCACTAAGCAACAGTGTTCTGCTCTAATGGCATGTTATGCCAGCCAGAGCCGTGCAATGATGCAACCTTTCTGCATCTTATCCAGAGAGCTGGCTGAAAACTTGTCTGCCCAAACAGCAAACCCCTGGGCTGCTCACAGAATTAAATTTAACTTCTGGTAGCTGTTAGATATCAGATTGATTTATTGAATTTAATTTTCTGTTCCAAAACATACATTTTATTTTAGTATGACTTAAATGATGGAAAAGGGGACAAACTAAAATGCAGCTGTAGAACCAAGAACAAAGGAGCCCCAATATTCAGCAATATTCAATACCCCACTAATAAGCCACTTCATTAGACATGTCAAATATAACAAATAAAAGCAAACTTGAAAGACTGCAGAAATTCAGAAGCCAGGTTCAGGCTTCAGGAATGGTCTCTTCTTCCTCCCAGAGGGGAAGGAGAGCCACAAGGAGGGTACAGACAGCTCCAAGAAGCTGCACTGAAGTGCAACCCAAACCACACCAAGACTGCATCAATCATCAAGAACTACTGAGGGCTGGTAACTCATAAATCAGTCTCATTTGTTTGTGCTTATCTGGCCATATATAGTCCATAAACACCTTAATCAGAGGGAAGGATGCATCCTATAATGAGCAAAGCCAAACAACAGGGATTTAAATATCCATGAGCCCTGGGAAAGTACATTTTCGACCTTTGAAAGTTAATTTTCAGGGATTCGCTTCTGCACAAACTTGGGGAACACATGAGCATCAAGATTCTTTTGAACACAGCACACGTAAATCAAACGCTCCTTCCTTACTCAGCTTCAGTCATTTACTATCAGCCAACCTCTGTGGAACAACACAAATAAAATCTTTGTGCTGCCAGCATTTTCTAGCAAAAACTACTAATCAGATTTCATGGAGCCAGGTTTTGCTTTGTTTCCCGCTAATTTCTTAGCTGCCTTATATAATAGACCTACTTACAGTAATATTCTGGTGTGGGTTATTACAGGGGATGCATCAGCTCACTGGGGCAAGGAAGGTCTCAGCCCAAGCTCCGGGTTGCTGCCACTGGATCTGTGCAGGAGTCAGACACAAACACCAGCAGCACAGGGCTGGGAAAGCAGCCAGCAGCTCTGCAGATGCTCTGACCCTCCCTTGGTCACTGTGATTGATCGCTAGTTCTTAACAAAGTTAAAAACCCAAAAACCATTCTGGACTAACTGCTGGGTTGGTAAATGCAAGTGTCTGGAGAGAGTCAACAACTCTCACGACCAGGAACACTTTTACTGGGAGCAGAAAGGACATCTATGTAAAGTAAGTTTCTGAATAATGAATTTGCCTCATGGAAGGTTGCTCCAAGCAGGCTGGGAGGTCTCCTTTGGAAATACTGGAACCAAAGACAAGGTCTACATGAAAGAATGTTCCATCATATTATCTTGCTGCGTAATTAGTGCCTTAGGCAACCAAATCACAAGAAAAAGGATGAAAACCTATGGATTTTGGGAGTTGGATAGCCTAAATTTATTGAGAAATAAATTACGCCCCTAGCTTCACTTCAGTCTCTAAATACTGATATGGATATTTATTCCTTGGGATTAGTAAAGACATTTAAAGTGAGCGTTTTTTATAAGAATACTGGGGTATACCGTGTTAAGTTAGTTTTCATCTCAAAAGGGAAAAATATAAATTTCTTAAGACAGGATGATGTCAATATTGATGAAGAACAGAAAACCTTCGAGTGAAGAAAGACAAAAAAATCCTTTAAATACACACAAGTGTTTGTTTCAGAATATTCTCTATTTTGTAATAAACTGGGTTTGCTTTTAAAATACCTTGATCTCTTGCTGTGTGTGGATGGATTACGTGAGGAGAGGCTGAACTGGCCCACGCATAAAACCACACCAGCTTCTGGACTTGCAGCTGGACCAGGGAGACTTGTGGGATGCAGTCACCATGGGCACTGGGAAACCTGACAGAAAAGACAAACGTGTGGGGAGCTCACGGCACTTCTGCAAGCTGAACCAGCAGACAAAAAAACAGACGAAGAGCCAGAAGGAAACCCAGGAAGAGGGAAGGGGAGGGTCTGCCAGAGGGGCAGGGTGGAGGTGTTCCTGATGGTTATTCCCCTCCTGCTCAGACACAGGAGCATGAAGGCACGTGAACTACGGCTGGGCACTCAGTGAAGGTCCTTCCTTCACTGTGCACTTGGACTTGGTACTTGACTTGCAAGGCTGATGATATTTAAAATCCATATCTGAGTTTGTTTCTTCTCTGGAAACTTGCCCAAGCTGCAAAAGAGAAATTCAGCTCTAGCTCAGATGTGAACTGCTTTGAAGTCCTTGTGGCTGTTTCAGTCCTTTTTCAGTGATGACCTACCAGCCAAAGGAACCCTGTACATTTTTAGGCCAGGCTTTCAAACACTCTTGCTAAATCTCTATTTCAACGTAGTTCATAGTGTTTTGGAGGGGATAACAAGCTCCTCTGTCTTTAAGTGACTCCCTCCTTCCTGAAGTTAGGGAAGACTCCAAGTGTCCAGGAATGCAGTCGGACTCTCTCAGGTAGCTGAAGCAGCAGGGATGGACAGTGACTCAGTGAGGAGAAGTGGAAGTGAGTCATGAGCAGCATTTCCCCTTACTGAGCCAGAGTGTCCTACACTGAGCCAGGGCCTCTGAACGCCAAAGTGATTACATTAGATTGCTGCTGCATTCTCTGAAAAGAGCTAATGAGATAAAGCTGGAGGGGAGAGATCTGAATGCCCCTCTCCGAGAGGCAGAGCTCCCCACACACCCTGAGGCCACTCTCTCGCACAGGGGTAAAACACCCTGCAGCAGGGCCCTCACTGCTGGGGCTGCCTGCTTTTTTAGTCGTATGAAATTAGAGCTGAAATGGGCCTCACAAGGCTCCCTCCTACACAATAGTATTAGAAATAATTCATTCATATTATCTAAATTACTTCTATAAGACAAGGAAAAGCATACAGATACCCTGAAAAACAAGAAATCTCAAGTAATGCTCGAATGCATGAGTAAGACATGTAGGTCACTCCCCCTGCCCCCCCACAGGCATGCTGTAATACAGTCAGACAAGAATCTGGGGCACAATCATTCCCTATATTTTGAAAAAAACAAGCAAAACTGACAGCAGCATGCATTTAGTCAGAATCAGCAAGGTAGTGTTTCTGTGTGCCATTAATTCACCTGTACTTTTTCTAGCCTCATAACCCACACTTCCCCATCAATCTCCTACTTTAGTATCCAGATCAGATCTGGTTTAGCTCACATTTCCACAGAACTCAACACACCCTCGCTCCGCTGGGGCAGACAACTCAGAATATATCAAACTCTTCTCGTGCACTTGCTCCCAGGCATCTTCCACTGAAAACCTTCCCCAGGAGGGACTGGGCTAACCTGTCACCTGCCAGCTTAACTTACTTTGAAGGATGACTATTGAAGATAAAGAAAACTAGTTATTTATAGTGCTGACTGATTTTCTGGGGAAAAAAAGAAATTTCTTCAGCAGCTCTAAATTCTCTTAACCCTACAATTTGTTACTATCCTTATAGATCCACATATAGCTACATTTGATATTTATGTCTAGTCAGGCTCCATTTAGCCAGGGAAATGCCTCTACATGGAAGGAAGCCATCCATTCCAAAACAATCAGGTTGACCTTGTTTTCCAGTAGGCTGAGATCTAAAAGAAGGGCACGTCTTTGTCTCTCTGAGGAGACAATGTGCCACACTCTCAAAATGCAGAACAGCTCCACAGGGGCACTCAAATCCTGCCACAACATCCAGAAGGATGTGACAGGAAACATCAGGCTGCCAGGGCAGGGGGTGCAACAGGTATTTCCATCTTCGTGAGCGTGGACCGAAGGCATGACAGATCCTGAGGATTCTGCTGGGCTCTCCCGAGAGGCAGGGAACAGTTAATCACTGCACCAACGTCAGAACATCATCTGCCTTTGGTACCTGTGAGAACAGCTTGTAGCTGATGTGTTGGAGTCACCTGATCTGCTGACTTACATGGGACACAGAGCCCTCTGGAAATCCCACAGTGCCGGATCAAGGATGGAAGATGGAAGAAAAACTTATTTCTGACCTTAGAAGAGGAGAAACACAGCCCCTCAGGCATGGGAGAATAGGCATCACTGCAAAGTGTTAAAACTTTTCATGTTTAACTTTAGAAGCTATTCTTTTTCTTATAAAAGAAACAAAGAACAGAGCGATCACAATCCTATCTGTGAGTGCCCTGTCAATAATTAATGATGACACACCTAACCTGCAACCAGTGCTGGCACTACAAGGACTCCCTAATGCTTTGCTGTGTGAGTAAGGCACTGACTGCAGCCCCGGGGAGCTGGCAGGTCCGAGGAGCCTTGATGAGCTCTCCCAAGCACAAATTGAGAAGCCAGTGAGGAAATCTGATTATCTGACCAGCAAAGAGTTGTGCCATTTCCCACACAACACTGTGACCACTAATGAGCACCAAGGCAGGCAGCACCAGACCCAGGCTATGATGAAGGCACCTGAGGGAGGGAACACCCACCCTCCAATGCCACAGGGCTCACTTATCCCAGGATGCTGGCCCAAGACCATGATTTATGCCAAAACCTACTGGACAATTTCTCAGTACTGTTGATCTGGGCTGGAGAAAGATTCCTGAACCCATCATTTAATCCCAGATTGTGTTACTCTTTCTCCAATTATTATTTTTCCAGACAAACTCAAATTTTTGCTGAGTACAGAGAGCAAAAGATTAAATGGCTGGCTGAATCAGTCATTAAAAAAAAACACCAAAAAAAAAAAACATACTTGCTTTGCAATTAGGAGAAAAAAATGTGTCTGGAGAATAGGGAAAATGTTCAAACTTGTTTTTAAGCCTTCCAGCCCTTCCCACAGAGAATGCTTCCAGTAATAGAAATGTCAGAGCAAAGGCCATCAGCTGTCCTCATCCACAAGGCAAGGACGCCAGGGGAGGGAGCTCAGGGGCTCCCAGGTGCTCAGGATTATGTGCAGACCCAAGCTTTGGTGTCCCAGAGGATTTCTTGTTCCTAAGAGCTTCTCAGTGTTGTAATACACCTCACATGGCCAATTTCTCTGGGTGGCTTTTAACAACCTCTTCAGAATGTATTGCTTTCTTGCATCTACATCTTTCCAGATATCCTTCTCTATTTTTTAAGATTATATTTGACTACAAAATACATCTGATTTCCCAGGGAACAACAGCTCTTCAGTAGGACCCTTTTTAATGAGCAACTAAAAAAAAGCACCTTCTGTAGAATCAACATTTGAAATGAGGCCTCAGAAACAATGTTTTAGATTTTAACTGGTTTCCCCCTTTTGATTTTGTTTTATTCCCACCCTTTGTAAGCTCCTGTTTGATATCCCCTATTTTCAATATTCCTCAACTTTTGCTGGCAGCTCTGCTCTGAGCCCTCCATTTTTATTGCATGTCATACAACGTATGCTCCATCTGCGAGCAGCGCAATTTGCTTTGCTGATACATTTTGCCCTGCTGTATGAATAACCACCCTAAGCTCTGATATCCAAACTGGGCTCTATCCCACATCCCAGGCTCAGTGGCTCATGATGCTGAAGAATTCAGATCTCCCAATATCAGGAGTTATTAGTAAAGCCAAGTATACTCACAATATCATTGATTTGTTAGAATCACATCTTTCAATATGTAAGTCTCTCCAGGGCCTGAAATGAATAGGAATTTGAACACAGGAATCACAAGGCTCAGAAGGCAAACAAGAAAAGTTCCAGAAGGGATGTGCCACAGGACCAAAGTTACAAATCATCCTTCCTTGGACACCCTTTTTCTCAGGCTGTGATTCCATGGGGAACAAAATAGCTTAGTGCATGATCTCCGATTGCTTGTGACAGGGTATGTACAGAACCTCTCACCGCTGACATCTGTAAATTGAGCTCTACCACTGCCAAAATCAATGCAAACCTCATTTCCTCCTGATTACACCTTCCATGGGTTTGACAACGCCACCCACCCACTCCAGCATGGCAATGAGCTGAGAAGCTACAACCCTCATAACTAACTACTGTCCCCATCCTTCTGGCTCTGCTTTCCCAGCCTGGGAGAGTCAGCCTGTTGCTGGCATCCCATCCCAGATTTCACCATTCAAATGAACTCACCTGCTTCCCTCCATAAGATTTCATGTATCATCTCTGCTGGGCCTTTGCTGCTACCCCTAAATATCTAAATAGCCACCCCACTTTCCCACTCGACCAGGAGGCCTGGCCCTGCTCAAGGAGTGAGGCCAGCTCTTGTGAAAGGGTCCAGACTGACCATCCTATCTGCAGACTGAGAAGTGGGCTCTGGAAATCGTCTCATTACAGAAATGGCAAATCATCAGCTATTGCAGTTCCAGGACAACTCTCTCTTCCACAGTGATGTTATCCGATTTCATCTGCCAGCATTTTTTTCATCTATTAAGAATAGATCAGCCCATTGAATAAGCACATTTTACTGTGATAGGAAACTGTAGAATTTGGGGATAACGTGGGTATGGAGGAGCTGATACGATCAGTTAAACTTTGTACAAATTGATTCAAGAAAGCAAACCCACAGTAAATTGGCCACAGTGCTGAAAGATGAAAAACATAGTCAGTTTTCAACAAATCATTTCAAACTTTCTCTTTCAACGGCTGTAGCTAATTAGGTTCTGCCTACATATCCGTGGGCTTTCACAAGTCCATGAAAACAATGCCCAAAGACAGAAAGGTTCATCAGACTCAAATGGTTTTGTGGTGTGGGTTTTTTTTCTCGTTATTTGTCTGATAGGCAGAACAACAACTTTCTACTCACATTGTATAGGTAATTAAAGTCAATGTTTGTAAGCAATCCTACGCTCCCCACGGTCCCAACTGTGTAGGCAAAGCTAAACCTAGTATTTTGTCAAGACCAAGCATCATCTAAGCTGTTCTATAAGGCAGCTTCAACTGACCCCGTAGGGAATGGGATTGCTTTGGGAGTAAAACTGCCCATCTTATTCCACCTCTGGGTAAAGGCAGTAGCTCTTGTCCAAGACAGGTAAAACTAGAGAGAAAGAGTTCAGCAGTGAATAATTCACCATTTAGGAATTTATCCAGTTTTGACCTTCTCTGAAATAACAGTCCTACTCACCCAAAACAGAACCTAATGAACTCTTTGGTCATGGCATGTTCGGAGCTGAAGTTTAAAGCTCATCACAACGATGAGTGCAACATCTCTTGTTGATTCAGCACCAACTCTAAATGATCCAGTCACCCTCAGGAGATGTCTGTGATCAGAACTATCAGTGAACAAACCTGGACAACTCCGCTTTCTTTGAGAATACACAACTTTAGGCTATGAGATACATAGAGAAATCCAGCCTTCCAGTAAAATCCATGTCTTGCCTTATCAAGGGCATTTGCTTCCCCAAGAATTCTCTTCTACAAAACATATGGTTGAAGTGGCTGTGGCAAGTGAGATGTGGATGATGGTCAGAGCTGTATTTACATAAGCTTTACATGAAACTGTTAAATCATGTCCGTGCTTGACTGACACCAATGACTATCCAAAAGCTATTTACAGTGGTATCAACAAATCAGTGAGATCATTGTCCTCTTTCCTCATTTCCCAATACCTGGATTCTAGCAGATCCAGGTAAATCAACTGCGTCTTCATAATGAAAACAGAAATTTAATTATTCACAAGCATTCCCCTTGAGCTTTCTCCGGGCTTTTTGTGAATGATTAACAGAGCAGCTGCTCCAGACAGCACTCTCAAACCCTGCTTGCTGGCCTGTTAACAGCAGTGACTCATCAGCACATGACGTCAAAGCCTCCTCTCCTCTGAAATGGCAGGAAGAAGGTTTCATTAAAAAGATAAAAAAAGGTATCAACATAACAGCTTGAACATCCTCCCAAACACAGGGGTTTGGTCAGGGGTCATCTCTGCTGCTGCCTGAGAAGCTACACCCTGCCTATGCACCCACAGCACCTTTGAAGGGTAAACTTTTCTGTTGAGTACTAAAACCATAAACATACTTCTTCAGGCATGCTGATTTATCAGATAGTGACTCAAAGATGAAAACAAACCCCCCAGCATTAGCCCTTCTGCTTGGCCATCCCACAGGAACCTCCCCGCTCAGCAGAGCAGGCAGGGCAGTGAGCACACGCCCTGTCCTGGCCCTCCCCATGCTCACATGGTGGGAGGGCTTCCACAAGCTGTTGGCACAACCCAAAGTAGCTGTTCATCAGTCCTTGAAATTGCCCAAATAATGCTGCCCAGTAGCACCTGGTAATGATGCCTAAACAGGCAGAAAAGCATCAAAAAGTCCAGTGCTACCAAACTCCAGACCCCCCTCTGTGCCTTGCTAAGGCTCTACTGAAATGTGCTGACATGAAAAAATCATACGTGAACACAGCCCTGAATTTGTGAAACAAACCAGGGCCCAGAGCCATAAAAGTTAAAAGCAGAAGTAACCTAGAAAGGGGCTATTTCTATGTAGTTAAAATTCAGATTTTTACTTGAGACTGCAAGTCCTGTTAGATGGACCACGGCATTTTACCCAGAAAACCTGCAAAGTGATGCAGGAGATGGGAACAAGCTGAGTAACTTGAGATTTAGCTCCTACATGGGATTAATTACTAACATCTGTGATAGATACTTTCTCTGCTAGCTTTAGGCAGCATAGCCAAGCCCCAGCCTCCTCTGAGCCCAGGCAGCAGCTCTCACTCCTCAGCTGGGAAGGGCAGGGGCAGGGGATATATTTAGCTCCAATTCCAGCTGCCTGGAGGGCAGCATCACTTACAGCTCCCAAATCCCGACTTCCCAAGCACAGCCTTGAAAGCAGAAATACTGCTTTTAGCTCCATCTCTCCACCAAAGTCAGTCAATGAGGGAGAAAAGTGGAGATTTGGAAAGAGCATGTGGCAATGCAGGCTTGTGCCAGAGATGGAAAATGTTCCTGGAGTACGGCTATGCTCCCAACTGCACTCCTTTCCCCCAGGTCTGGTCAGGGCACAGCCATGTATGAAAGCCCAAGGATGACTGAAGTAACAGACCAAGCATATGTAGAAGAAAAGGTGCAGTAAAAACAGTGCTACACACAGGCCAAGGGTTGCCATGACACCAGCCTTGGCCCCACACACTTTTCTATTCAAAAATAATCAACAAAATCAGCACCATCTTTCTGTCATTTTAGTGTGAAATGTGTTTCCTGTCTGACCTTTTGGCTGTTAGCATTCTTAGCTTTGAGTGGGTTTAACTGCTTGCTTTTCTGTGGGGTCTCTGTTTATCTGCATTCTAAATCAGTTTTCTCAAACAGATGTGCAGCAGAGATGGAAAGTTCACAGCAAAAATGTCCTCTGGGTGTCCGAGTTAACTCTGGACAACAGAACATCTTAAAATGTGAGTGAAAATACCCTTCTTGCTCAGTTTTCTAGAAGTGATTAGCAATGAAGTCCTAACAGACCTGAGTTTTCCATATGCATCTTAATCTCATATTTAGACCCTAAATAACATTTCAGGAAAAGCACCAAGCTGCCATCTGATCTAGTAGCAGTAGCACCCTATGCAAAGCATCACATACTGCAAAATTCACCTGAGCTAGACCAAGAAATACAACAGACTGGGAAATACAACACCACAAATGTGGTCATTCCTCAAACCAGGCTTTCCAACAGACTTTGCATTCTTGGCAGAAACACACAGAGGAAGGAGAAAAGAAAGGTTGTGGAAGTGCCATCAGCAGAAGCTGAAGGCTGAGCAGAACACGGCTTCTGGGCTCCACTGCTCTGCTGTCCCTGGAGAGATAGAGCCTTGCCCTCCCTCTGTGGAAAGTCAGTTAAAAGTGGGTAGAGAAAGGATGAGACAGGAGGTGAAGGGGAGTTTATGCAAGAATAGACATCAGGAAAAGGAAAGGAAGGAAAACAAGGCTGGAGAAAATGAAAAGCTTGCAAAAAAAGTGCTAGAGTATGGGGGCAGCAGCCATGAAGAAACAGAGAGCAGGATGAGTGAAAGCTGTGGATAACACCACTGAAAATATTCCCCTCCAAATGGTGTGCAGACTGCATCTGAAGGCCCTCCTTCTCAATCTCCCTGCTGCAAAAGCCCGTCCTTCCCATGGTGTGGCTCACCCCCTTTGCCCTGCTCCTGCAGGGATGCTGGAAGCAGGGGAGTCTGCCTCCACTCCCACCAGCTGCTACCGGGGACTTCTCCAATGCTCTTGGCTGCCATCCCTGACTAAGAGATTTCCTGCTTCCCCAACCCATGCCAAGGGGAAACTGCGTGCCAGAGACCTGGAGGACCTCCCTCCTGCTCCTGGCCGGGATCACCTTGGAGCAGAATGGGAGCAGTAAGCACTTTCACTCCTGTTTATTTGTGCCACACTTACTGCTTGGCCTTCAGCAGCTACACAAAGTCATTACCAAAAAAAAATGGCAGAACCCCTGCCATGCCCATTGTACCTTCTTATAAAAAAATCTTGTATTTTCATTAAGGAACAGAAGGAAAATGGAGGTTCTCTCTAAGTATCCATTTGTTTTTCTATCAAGTTTTTCCTTTTACTGGAGAAATCTCCCAATATTTAGGATCTCAGATTTTTCCCCTTTAGGAGAGAACTGGATGCTCCAACATGGCTATTATGACAACCTTCTTTGCACACGACATAGAGGCTTCTCTGCCCTTTAATGCATGGCAGGACAAGCCAACCAACAGCAAACCCGTGTGTCCTGCAGCCAGCCCCTCAATTCCTTCTGCTGTCCCAAAGGATTTCATTTCCCATTTCTCCTGCAAGCCAACACATCTTGGGACACTGTTTGGGCACTTAGATGCTGAGCAGGACTAACCTGGCCACCACACTCTCTCAGAGAGCAGCAGCTGCCCATGGGTGCTCTTAGCGCTTCCCTCCACAGTCACTGCGCCACAGCTGTGCTCCAGCACCCCACAGAAGCCAGCCAGCCAGAAATAACCCCTTTTGTAATGCCTTCCTTCACTCTTTACCTTCAAACCATACCCCATTGCATATTTTAAGTTTCCTGACCTCCAGAAGAGCCCTGCCTGTTAGGGGTGAGCTCTTCTGCTGCTTCCCAGCTGGAAAATTATGTGTGGGAACCTCTCACTTGCAGCCAGCACCTGTTAGAATTTAAACAAGCTTTATTTCTCATTAATTTTATCTTAAAGCATAACTCTGGAGTTGTAACAGTGAAAAGAACTCCATTTTTCATTCACCTGAAAATAAAGTGCTGTTTCCTCAGTGCTGAAGCAGCCAGGCACGGGATAATTTAAACTCAAAAATGCAGGTACCCCATTAAAGCAATCTGAACTTTCTTCCATGTTTGTAAAAGAGGACACCCCAAAGTATTTGCTGAATCCAGGCATCATGCACAGCTGTTTTGAGCAGTTTCCAGAGTGTAAGAAAACAGGAAAAAGAGAAAGGAATTGCACTTCTGCTTTTCATCAGTTTAGTTGCTATTTACATTTTCTGACCAGCTACTCATCAGCCACAACTGAATATGGTTCACACAAGAGAATCAAGGTTAAAACCACTCAACAGCCCATCCATACTGAAGGCACAGCCAGCATCGTATTTCACTGCTCCTGTGCATTGCCTGGGAGCTGGACAGCAAAACAGAGAACCCCTTAAAGGGCTGCTGCACCAGGAAATGTAATAAAGGTTTTTCTTTATCTGTGCTTGATATCTATCATGACTAGTACTGGCCTCATGTTGCAGTGAAGGAGCTGGAATTAGGAAAAGCATTTCATCTCGGAGCAGAGAGTTTAGTTTCAATCAAAGAATGTTTTGAAATGTTCACCACAGGTTGATTTGAAGAAGTTACAAAAACATCACTCAGATACTATTTAAGTGCCGCTGATCCTGCCGGGGACTGAAGGATGAACAAGGTCTTTTGAGGTCTTAGGTCTTCCATTCTTGTGTCAGACTTAAAACATAAATGCTAGGGTACACATTACAACACCACTTTTCTTACACATTAATTATTTTCATCATAATTCAGACAGATCTGTCATCCTAAATGTTTATGTTTCCTCATATTAACCCAACCAGAATGAATTGTTTTATTACTGTATTTTAAAATAATTTATGATATTTCACTGCCCTCTGCAGTACCTTTTTGCCAGCAAAGCATTCTTGTCATTGCCAACTGTGTGTCAGCCTTTGCCAAGCAAGAACTCATTATCCAAGACAGTTTTCCCTCTCAGAGCAAGCAAGGACCACCTTGTCCCTGAAAAAACAGAAAAAACCCTCCTTTGCCCCAGCGTAGCTGTCAGCTTACAAACCCAGCCAGCTTTGTTCATTTTCCCAGAATATTTCCTTCTTGCCACATTGTCAGATTGTGCCTTCAGAGCTGTTATCCAGCATAATACTCACCTACGAACTACATCCTAAGCCTTCTTGAGAAATAAAAAGAGAAGATTCTTTCACCTGAAACTTCTGTGAAGATGTTCCCCTGTGACTTGTCACTGTTGGCTCAGCTCAGCTAAGGCTGACTCCTCACTGAGAGCTTGGAGGAGGACCCTGAAGTGTGATCTCCACAAGGCAGGGAGACTTAGAGGTGGTGGTAATTTATTCATGCAAGATCCTGGTCCAGAGGGCAGCTGAAATCCACAGCAAGCTGTAATGAATTTGTCACCCTGTGTAACTAGGGGTTCTACATTCAGCATTGTTTTTTTACCACATACACACAAAATTCGCCTCTGCAGGAGAAAAATTTTCTATTCTCCATTACAGAATCTGGTGTGTAATGATTCATACTGGGTTGGGAGCAGGAACTCCAGAAGACAGGAGAATTCTCAGGGGGAATTCTAAAGGGAGATGGCAGAAGAGTGAAATAACATTAAAAACCTTTTGTATGTTCCCCTCCCCAAGTTTCCTTTCAGCATCGGAGTGGCAATCTTACCACACCGATATACAAGTAACCAGATTTTTCCACATGGGTAAGTCCCCAGAAATGTTCCCTACCTCATATTCCTGGACTCTGAAACCTACAACTACAATCAAATGGCAAAAATCCTTAGCTAAACTGCTGCTGTCTTCTGGCCTATTGGAGGATTCCAGACCAGCCACAAGTTTATCTTCAGTGTGTGCTTTCCACAAAAGTTGAACAGATTTTTTAGTGTACTCGGAATGCAAGTAAAATATTACTTATTTCTAGACAGCCAAAGGATTAGCTTTGAACTATCTTCTTTGCACAAAAACATGTGGTTTCAAGAGGTGTTGAATAAGTAAATAAAAAGACAAGTTTAAGGGAACTAGACAACAGAATCTGAAATAACTAAAATTCATGGTATTGTATACTGCTGGTCTTGCTTAGAGTTTTGCTGAACACTAATTTCAAGAATAGCTTCTTCCTTTCCCTTAGCCTGTGTCTCATTAATCATGTTCCAAGGCAACAGGTTTCCATGACAGCAAACATTAACTCTCTTGCAGCACAGCCTGTTATTTCTGCAGAAACACTAAGCTTTCACAACTATACTGTAACCCAGCCCAGCTATCTTCATGAAAAAAGATCCCTGAAATATCCTAACAGACATTTAAGTCAACTATATTTTATTTGTACTGTGATCTTGCCAAGGAACATGCCCACTACTGAATTCAGCAGGAATGTCGTCAACTCCTCCAGAAGGATGCTGTTACCTGGTCTGAGCTCACAAGTTCTGGCAGAGTCTAAATCAGAAATAAGTGATGCAGGATGATGATGCAGACTCCATGCTCATAAAGACACTGGATAAAGTTAATGAAAACCCCACCACAGGGATTAGCTGTGGAACTGAGACCTTTGGGTTTAGTCATCTCAGGCAGGGTGAGAGCAACATCCCCCTCACACAGGAGCTGTGCTGACAGAAATACTTTCAAACGCATTTTCAGTGGAACAGAACGTCACGGACAGGCAGGGGGAGGGGAGTTCTCTCTCTCTGTGAACTGTATCGAGCCTTGTTATTTTGAGGGGACTGTGGACTGAACATCTCTGGGTATCTTTGAAAGCCCCACTCACACTGTTACACTCTGATCTTCCCTTATAAACCAGCCCCTCCTGACAACTCATATATTGGTTCTGCATGCTCCATTACTCCAATGCAGCAGAGTGCCAAGCAGAAGATAAAAAATGTGCTCTCTATTGAAAGGACTGCAAAATAAAGGGAAAAAACAGGCATTCATTCTTTTTATAAGTACAACATCATTCTGTCCAAGGAAAACTCAGACATAGAATCACACTTAAACTCAACCTGAGCTTCCCACCAGAGTTTCGGAAAGCACAGGTGGGTGGCAGGAGCAGCTGGGAAAGGTGTTGAAGACTTTCAGTGGCTCTTGGTAAAACAAAAGCTGATAGGAAGCAACCTAAATGTCAAATTTCCTAAAGCTATTTTTAAGAGTTGACACCTTTTAATGAACAAGCAGAAATTCACAATAAAAAAAGAAACAAAAATTATAAAAATTCATTAATCCTGTGAGATCCTGCTGCTCTTGCCTCTCACTCACAATGACTTGTCACATTTCTAGTATTATTTTTGACATTATTAAACTTATTTTTATTCCAGTCTAATGTCTGTCTCTTCTGCCATGGTAGTTTCAGGGATGTCTCAACACGTTGTGCAACTAGTTGCATGACAGAGAAGCAGCTCTGCCCCAACCACTGAGCAGCAGCAAGATCACACTAAGAATCCTCCAGGAAGAGATGCTCACATGAAAATCAAGCAGCTTTTCGTTCCATGCAGCTGGTGGTAAAACAAGGAAGGGAATCTAGGCTAGCAACATGACCACGATTAATGGTTATTTCAGTAAATGCAATTTTGCAAACTAGGGCATATGTGCTGGAAGCTTGTCAGCAAGGTGAGAGTTTAGGTAACTGCAAAAGATGAGATGAGATGGAGAAAACTTAAGGAGCCTGCTAATACTTTTTTGGATAATAATTACATAAAGTTATCTCAGAAAACATTGAGCATTGCCTAGAATAGTCAGGCAAGTTGGAACAAGAAACATCAACAGCAAATACAAATGAGCAATGCTTCAGAGATTAGTCAATATGTACAAGATATATGCACCTCCTGATCCAAGAAAAATCAACCAAGATTTCTAGAGACACATAAATCTTCTGACAAGCTATGCAGTAATTTATGTAGGGTCCTGTTGGTGACAATGGAGCTCCAAAAAGATGAAAACTTAGGCAATTTGACAGTGACCTAAAGGTAACCCGACAATAACGGGGCTTCACTGGGGCTTCATTTCTTCCATTTGGAGAAAGACCTGGCTTGAACTGAATTCCATTACAACACCACTTAGATGAGTGATCCCTTTCTCACTGAAGGTTGTAAGAAGTTTAAATACAAGTTTTATGTCTCAAACCCATCTGTTTTTAAGTATGCACGCTGACTCTTGCAAAAGTCGCATTAACAGAGGCTCACCTGCCTGCTTTGTGGAGCTCTTCTACACACAAAAGCAACAGGAGTCTGTAGATATTTCTCAAAGCATGAACATAATTTAGCAGCTCTTTAAGAGTACTTAACATGCTTTCCATTTATCTTTGTAGCACAGAGGCAGGTGGCACAACAGGCACCGTATTCCCATGAATTTTTGCACTAGGGTAAGGAAACCAGGCTAACTCCTTCCCACTTACCAGACTAATTCCTTCCCACTTCTCAAGCTGACACTGGATATACCATTTTGGCAATGCTATTTATTTCAGACACTACACTGATACAGCTGGTAAAAGTACCCCCAGCTAGTCCATTATTTTTTTCCATCAGGAATTCTCTTCAACTGGAAATGATACAGAAAGAAGCCTTCTAGTTCTTCTTAAAATGACTGAAAAGACAGGTTTATGATACTAGTATTCATACCAAGAAATCTTTTTGGTACTCCTATTTTGATATAATTCAGAATTCAAGCAACATGACAGTTTCAAGAGTCAAGAGAATCACAGCATGGCTCCAAAAGGAAGCAAAATCAAACTACTGATGATTTCACTGAGTAGAAGTCACTTATAAAAACAAAGAGCAGAAGAAGCCTCTTTGCACATTCTGAAGTGATTTCTTAATTATTTCTTAATCAATTAAACACTGTACTTTAAAAAACTTCATTTCAAACCATGAGAAAATAATAGACAAATCATACAATTTCATTAATTTACTATTAAATTGGATGTCTTCAGAGCTATTAAAAGCCCTTCAGCAATTTCACTGTCTTTTCCAGGCTGAAAGTATGCCTTTGACATCAATACAGAGAAAACAGATGGATGAAGTAATTACAAAAAAGAGCAACATGATGCTATGAACCAGCTTGTCACAGTTTTACTAACAGACTGGAAAGCACAGGCAGAAGAGTGGGCTGACAATCAGCAAAGTTGTTGTGTTGTGTCAAAGTGTCCCCACCCTCCAAAGAACCCTCAGTGCCCCTCCTGTAGGAAGATACAAAGAAGGAAGGAGCAATGACAAAATTAGAGAAAGCATGCAGGACATTTAAAGATTAGAAAGACCCCTGAAAGAAAATACTGACTGTACATCCTAGAAATCAAGGGAAATATTTCTTGAAGGGAAATGAAAATCAAGGCTTGGATCATTCTGGCATATTCGTCTGGTAACTTCCCTAGTTTTTGTATAGAATAATTTCATGATTTGACAGACAATACATCTGACAGTTATGGGCTGAGATAAACAGAATTTCTCTGAGCTTTGGATTCTATTAAAGGACAGTCTCTCTAAGGAAGCCATTTCAATCAGTTCATAGAGTCTAAATTGCACTGAAAGGGGAGTCAATACACCTGGCTCCACACACACCCGGCTACAGGGGGGGGCCACAGTGGTTTATAACACAAAGTAGGGCACACAGCCCAGCTGATTCTTCTCCTCTCTACTATTTTATCCTTTTTGCAGCTGCAAAGCTGTAAAAGGCTGATTAAACTGTCCAACCTTGACAAAAACAGGCTATCCTCAACTACTAGAAAGCTGATCATCCCAATAGGTGTGTGAATTTGGGACTGGAAAACTCTACTGGGAAATACAGTTTTGGGATACCAAAAGATACATGAAGATTATCTTCACCCTAAAATGTAAAAGGCTGATCTTTTCCTCTTCAGATTTTCTCCTGCACTCATGCTGCACAGTTCCAAAGTTTGGAGCCTTTGCAGAGGGCCAGGGGATCTAGGAAGGGGATAGGAAAATGAGGAGAAAGAGAAACAGGACATCTGCATGCAGCAGCAAAAATAGGATTCATTAAACCTAGGAGAAGCCTACCTCCAGTCAGTCTTCCAGATTAAATGGAGGCATGGAGTGCACTCTAGGAGCAGTTGGAGCAGTCTTATTAGGAGAGTAGAGCAGAAAAGAGAAGGAGGAGAGTGAAAGAAAGGGGCTGGCCCAAAGAGATGTGTATTTCCTCATATACTACAAGGGTTAATCCTGTCATGACAAGTTTGTGAAATCAGGGCCCACAACAATTTGGCTTTTAGAAAAAAGTTATTATTTCAGCAGAATAACCATTACATTCAAAATAATGGACATTTGTACAAAAGTAGAGTCATACAGTCAGCAGTGAACAAAACTAGCAAAAATGCCTCTTCAAAGTACTGTCAGAGGAGCATTTTGTGATGACAAAACCCGTAGCTAAAAGATGTGGTACAAACCAAGAGATAAATCCAGCAAGAAGAGAAACTAGATTGGGGTAATAACAATTCTGAGAAACTCATATGCAGAGTAATGCAAAGCACAGAATTGTTAAACCCTTTGCTACATTAGCTGACCTTCATCTTCACCATTATACAAACAAACCCCTTCAGTTACTGGTTTTTGGTATTTCTCTGAGGATCTGGCACATTGGGAAGCAATTTCAGGAAGTGCACTTTAGAGGTGTACACAACAGTTTTCTCTCCAGGTAGTTTAGCATTAAAATGCAGGCTTGTTCATATATTCTTCCACTGTCTAGGAAACAAAAAAAAACAAAAACAACTGATGCATTATGGAGTGGTACAGTAATATTCATAGAAACCCTCTTGTCCTCTTTGAGGGCAGCTGTAGTTTACATGAAATTAGATCAGATTCTGCTTTAAAAACGTGTAACAGAGTGGTTTAAACTCAGATCTTTAGATCATTACATAGCCCAGCTGTGGCTAAATTCATCATGCCAGTGGCCTTTGCACAACAGCTGGCTAAGTTTCATGTGTACAGAGCAGAACACTGTGGAAAACTGCTCAACTCCCACAGCATGTCCTGAGCTGGTTCTACCACTGTATTGCTACCTTCAGGATTGTGATGGATCCTTCACAACCGAGGAAAAAAATGAAGAAAACCCATCACATTCAACTGCTTTTGCCATTTTTGGTGCAACAGTACCAGTTACATTCCATGTTACAACAAGAAAATTCCTGCAGGTTCTGAATAAGGGTTACGTATCTGTGATCTGCAAAAAAACTACACAGGTGCTTCTGAATGAAAGTAGAGTTTGCCAGCACATACTCTTTCTAATTTTAAATGTTAATAGTAGGTTGTGTTGCCAATGTATTAGTGAAACAGAAGAGATTGTTCTGTATTTATATACATATATCTATACATAAAATATAATCTTAGATTATGTTCTTCTATAAAGAAATATCTTAGATACATCCTAAACTGTTTCTTAATGAACTCTAGCAGTTAAACTGCAAGAGAGCAACAGCTTTACATAAAGAGCCTCCATATGATTCCACAAGGGTTGAATTGAAAGCTTATGTAACTGCACTGTTGTACCTGTTGACACTGAACACAAGACACACTTGGATAATTAAGTACCAGAAGTGCTCAGCTGTGTTTTCATCTCCTGTCAAACAAGAGGTAGGAAGATGAGGTGCTTGTCTTTTATCCTGCTCTGCCTTACCTCCTGCAACATGTCAGAGTCTTCTATGGCTTTCACTGCAATCTTCTTTGAAGTCTCTTGCACTTCTCCACCGATTATAAACTCATCAAGAATAAAATAAGCTTTTTCAAAATTAAAGATAATATCCAGCTCGCACACCTGCCAGAACAAAAGGCCACAACCACATTTAAATCACTCTTACAGTATTTTAAGCACTACTGGGCCAAGAGCTGTTGTGATCATCAAATATGCTCCACACATACACCCTTGTGGTAGGGTGAAGAAACAAACTGCATGTTATGTAACACTGAACCTTCTGAACATATTCTCTCCATATACACAGACTTACAGCAAAGATGTTCCACTTAGTAATAAGTTCATGCTGGTTCTCAGAGATCAAAGCTGGCTTCCTGGCCCACTAACCTTATCACAGGTCCCACATAGCCCTTGTAATATGGGTTACATACAGTCACAATTTCACAGAGCAAGACAATTCCCTGCCCAGCAACAGCCACCAACTGCTTTTTTGTTTTGAGGCAGTACAGACATAAGTCATGGCACACTGATTTAAGTAAGATAGGAATTAAGGTAGGCAGGATAATTTCAAAAATATTTGTAGAAAAGATGAGTCTCTTGTAGCCTCTGAAGACTTACTGGAAGACTTATTTGGACCTTCTTCAGGTCTTTTCTTTAAAAACAGACTGATTTTATCTTTTGCCTCTATGTCCTTAATTGTTACATAGTATTATGAGACAAGATAGACATACAAAGAATCAAGATTAATTCTGGGCAAGTGGAAAAAGGATGGAAAAACAATCTTATGATCATTTCAGCACTATTTTATATAATACTCTAATAACTAATCTCATTCTGGATTTAGAGAGCCTGCAGGGCAAGTGTTACAGATGGAACACAAAGCAAATCAGCTTCATATAATTTTGTTTATCAGACAGGCAGGAATGAGCTCATGGGAGAACGTGAAACCTACATTTCCAAAGTATCTGTCCAGGAGCTCCACGTATCGATGAACGACCTCTAGTGTCAGGAGCTCATTATCCTGGTCTTCTATTGCACAGCAGAAATACAAACTAGCATACCTGGGGAAACAGAGGCAAAAACACGGCAGTGAATGGCTGGGACCTCAGTGCTCTGCTCATCTCTAAGGTCTTTCATACAACAGTTAATTCCTATCTAGTCTCTAAAATAAACATTTTCTTTCATTCTTATAGTGTCCCAGAGAACACTTTAAAAGATCAGATAATTTAAACAAATTATTATTTTAGTTAGAACCAACTCCACCCTTGGTAAAGTGCAGCACATTGTAACACTGGACATAATAAAACAAGCAATAAATCAGTAGTAAGTAGTACTTTCAGATCTCCCCCACCTGCTACAATAGCACTACTGTAATGGGGTTAGATAAACTATAGGACAAGCTACCCCTTCTGATTAAAAAATAAAAGTAAGACAAAAATAGAGGTGAAAGAAGTTACATCTCACAAGCCTGCTGGCTGTCAAATGACACTGTTTTACACAGGGTGAGAATGCATGAAACTGCTTAGACCAAACAACCTTTGTAAGTAACTTGCACCAAAATTTCATGTTTAAACCAACCCAAGGTCTATTCAGCTTGCTGATGCTGTGGCTGGAGGCCAACTTGTTACAGCTTCTGGTCAGATGTTTATATCCCTCCCTTCACAGCATGGAACTCAAATTTTGTTAAATGGGAGATGTTTAATTTACCCAGTGTGCTACAGCTTAAGGCTACTTTTGTTTGTTACAACTTCAGGAGAAAAAACAGGCAGTTAACATTAGCCATTGTGTAAGTAGGGACCAACGATTTCTTTGGAAAAGGAAATGGGAATTAACACTCTCCAGAGCAACAGGTATTTCAAAAACAAAATGTTGGAAGTGTCTCAGAACGGTTCCTGCAACCTCCACAGCTGATAAAATCCAGCACACACATCTCAGCAGGCTACTTTGGGGAATCTGAAGGAGCAGTGACGTATAAACCCTTCTAATCATTAATACTTATTAGGTTACTCATTCTTCTCATTTAACAGACTGTACAACTATTTTGCACCCCACAATTACCCTGCTGGCTTGTCCAGGGACACTGCCTTGTTATAGCCAGATTGCCAATGGCAGGCTTTTAACTCAGCCCAGCACCACGAGTGTTGTTTGCTGCTGTTCTTCAAGTGAGCCTTTATTTTTGCTCTTCTAGCATGTGTTATTCATATGAATAGTGATTATATGTTCTTACAAAATTACTCACACCTTTTGTAAACAAGCTTGAGGTCTTTCCAGTCAACAAAACTACTTGTTTTTTGATTGCGAGACAAAATAATCTGAACAATTTCTCGAATGATCTTTTTCTTCTCTTTATCAGGTAGCGTCGTGTACCATTTCTGAAGCCTTAACTTCCCCTGCCGACTGAACAGCAGTATAAAGTGTATCTAGAGTAAACAAAGCAACACGGTTAACACCAGGGCCATGGCCAGGGAAGAGCATTCCTCTGCCTGGCACCAGAAATCCGAGTCCTGGCCACACATCGCCAGCCCTGGTGTGATGGTTGGACATGCTGTCTGTGAGGTCTGGGGGAGGCTCAGCATGGGAAAGATCCCTCCTCCTCTCTCCTGTTTCTTTCCCAGGCAGCTCTCCCCTCCCTGTGGCACTTCTTCCTTAGGCAAACCCTTTACATCCTCTCCTACCCATCCCTCCTTACCTTGTGCAAACAGCAGCTTTGCTTCCTTTTCTGCCCCTGCCTGGGGGAACGGGAGGAGCATCACCACTTTGCAGAGAAGAGGGCACCACCACCCTCCTCCAGCAAAATCAGATACCTCAGCGAAGGGAATAAAGACTTATCCACAACAGAAGCAGGGCAATCAAGATCAGTGTGGCAGAAGACTAGAAATACGAATACTGAGATAGTAATCATAATCACTAACAAGTCTGATATTGCACTATTTCAGATCACACAGCAGCAAGTTCCTCAAACAGGCAAAAAGGGGCAATAAGAAGAAACCTACTTTGGAAAGGAAGCTTGACTGGTTTTACTGAAGAAATCAGGATATTATGAAATTCAGACAACTGGAATGAGGAGGGACAGACCTAAGTGAGTGATATTGTATTAAATAAAGTGTAATATCTACACTGTTATAAAATTTCAAATTTAAAGCTAGTCACAATTTTACAAGGTTTGACCTATTATATTTTCATGCTTAGCATAAGCACTATTATATACTATACTTCATCACTACATTTCCACAGTGAGGATTACAAAGTTAATGTTCACAATCACTATAAAGATTATAATGCAGATTTCTGTGAAGATAAAATCATTCCACGCTCTGGTAAAGTCCGAGCAGAGAAGCTTTTACATAAAAGAAAAAAAAAAGGAAAAGCTACTGGATTTTAAACAAAGCATTCATTCATTATTCAGAACCATTCTCTAGCTATTGAGTTGCATAGTTGTTGAGTAGTCTGGAGATAAGAGTTCTGACTATACTGAGAAAGACTTCAAATGTGGGATATTTTAGGGAAAGGGGGACTGTTTTAGTCATAGGTGTCTGTGACAGAATCTACTGCAGGAAATAAGGCTCTTGCCATTGTTAGTCTAATGTGCTTGATAAAATTATAAGGACTTTGTAGCTGCCTTGTGTGGAGTCCTATAATACTCTCCAGACAAGCTTGCTAAATAAAAACAAGTATGCTTCTGGCAGAATACATGGCCTGATTACAGTGAAGAGCAAAGCACCATGGTTTTGCCCGTCTCTGTTCATATTACCAACTGGGTTTTGACATGGGAATCTTCCAGCGACCAGGGTTCTTCCCAGGTGACGCAGGGACAGCACTCACTGTCCATACACTTGCCCACTGAGGGGAGCTGGCTGAATGAA
The DNA here is from genome assembly GCA_013400915.1 of Pardalotus punctatus. Lineage (NCBI taxonomy): Eukaryota > Metazoa > Chordata > Aves > Passeriformes > Pardalotidae > Pardalotus > Pardalotus punctatus. The sequence goes on along the minus strand of VZTX01022856.1, from coordinate 43,407 downwards.
AGCTTATTTTGCTTACTGCACAGCCCATTAACTCCAAAGCCCTTGTACAGATGAGGGTGTTTGGAAAGGCAGAGCACAGGTTCTACAGATAAGAGCAGCAGGCCAGCAGGAGTCCATCTAAAAGCCATCGGGTACAGGTAGCAGCTATTTGATAAGCAAATTTCTAAAAATACAGTAACTCATCAGAGAGGAGAGGATGACCAGATTTGAGTGAAAATGCAGGGAATGAGTCAATGAATCCCTATCAAAAGCTGACAGCATGTTCAGCAGAAGACTGAGTTTTGTGACATCCTTTTCCTGCAGTGTTTCAATAGAGAAAGAAAATGAAAAGGTATTCTGGTTTAGGTTCAGCTGCTGGACCCAAGAGACCTTAAATCTGAGTGCTGCAAGTAATGCATTATGTATCTCCAGAAGTGCAACCTTATGTTTCTAAAAGGTTAAATACCAACAAACCAGGGAATCACTGTGAATATTTACCACCACTTTCTGCAGATTAGTTACTTCAGGACATTATGCTTTACCCATAGGAAAATGAGCTGCTCTCCATTTAAAATTGCTTTAAGAACTCCACTGTTTCTTCTACACATGCAGTTCATGTCTCACCACTACTTTCATGAGCAGAGGCAATGTTTTTTGCAATCAGCAAATATCCATTAACACTCCAAATTGCATTAATATTCACAAGCTCCAAAAATCTCATTGTTTGGATCTCCTGTCCCACACTGTTTCATATGCAGACTATAACTGCACACCTCACATGGCAATTTTATTATTACAGAAATATATACAGCTGGAAAACAGCCTTTACTGTAGCACAATTCTAATTTTATAGTCTGCAGCAAAATAGTGGACCTCAAGCCTAGGTATGTATCACTGGCCAGCTAAGAACTACTGTAATAAAACAACATATTAAAAATATGCAGGTACTTAGAAGCAAAAATTCTGTGGGGGGTTTCTCCTCTTTCAGTTCTTCTTCCTTTTTCTAATTTCTAAAGCCCCTTCAATCTGGGGAGCTCTGTAGAAGGTAAATATTACATTCTCAAAAGGTTAAATGGCTTCATTCCTGTAAGCATAAGCATCCAATGTTGTTTCATTCAGTACGGCTTTGCTCTGCCCAGCCCCTGTCACGACACAACACATTCCTCACTCTCATGGCTCTGTTCATTACAGCCCACTGGAAAGGACTCTGATGCATCAATAAGCCTGGAAATATTGAAGTACTGCACAAACACAAATCTAACAGCTCATCTGTTCCTTGCTCCTTGACTGTGAAAACATATTTGCTTTCCTATAGTGCTGATGACAAGACAGATGTTGATTAAGAAATTTTCGGTTGGTTTTCAGCAGCCAAACTACAATTAGAGATAGATTATCCTGCAATGCTTTACTCATCTTTAAAAGGTCTAATTCCAGAGGAAAACAAAGGCAAATGACTTGCTACAAGCAGTACCTCAGAAAGCAGGCAGGTTCCCTTTCTTACCATCCCAGGGCATGCTGGCTGTGACTAACAATCACCAGACCCAAGGACGATGCCAGAGGGAATTTTTAGGTCCAAGACTGAGTGGGTTGGGATGAAGAGTACAGTTCCTAGGAGAGCATCGGCTTCCTTCATACGTGGAGTCTGTGGAGACAAGCTTTGGTCTGGGAGCTGAGTGTAATTTTATTAGCTTGTTTTACTGAATCAGACCCAACCACCCACAGCACTGTGCACAATGACCTCCACAAGCGTCAGTAAGTAGTCCAAATGACTGCATTTCCTATTCATAGGCTATCGGAAAAACAGTTTGTTGGGTATTTTTTTAAAAAACTCAAACATTTAAACCAGATTTCTATACTTGAACTCTATCCCCTTCTCTGAATCAATTGCAGCTGTAAGTTATATAACAGTTTGGAAAGTTACGGGGCCTTCTGTTCTATTGAAAGCTACAAAACTGAACCAGGATAAAAATCAACACCCTTAGTAACAGGGCTACAAAAAAATTAGATGGTAGACTTTAACATGAAATAATTTACCAATAAATAGAACAGACACAAAAAATGCAAAATACAGAAGGTATGCATATTCATGAACAACAAATATAAGAGAAATGTGTAAAACTAACACACACTATGATTTCTTTTCACCTTCCTTGGGAGAACTTTCCCTCCTTTAACTAATGAGCTGTAATAATCTGATAAGCAGCTCACCCAAGCTTGTCTTCTGGACCATTCCCTGCCAGGACTGGAGGTCCCCTTTGGAGCAGCCTTCCCCAGTATTTGGCCATTATATACTTCAGACTGATCAAACACATTACAATTGGCTCATGGATTTCAAACTTGGATCATTTTTTGCCTTTACAGAGGGTTTAAAATTTAACCTAATCTGCAGCAATGATTACAACTGTCTAAAGGGCAGTATTCTACTACATACACAAGAAACCACCTGCAGGGATAGCAGGTAAAACATGGGAAAGGGGTTTCCGTGGCCTTCCTTCCCCAGAGTCATTTCTCCAGATTTCTGTTCAGTAACACAAACACGTAAAAGATGTCCCACTTCCTCCTCCAAAGAGAACTCCAGGGGTGTGCAAGAGGCTTTAATTCACCCCACCGTGAGAAAGAACGTGCACTAGAAATGCTTCTCCTCCTCCTGTAATTCAGCCTGCATAACATTTGCTGACTGGTTTCAAACCTGTTCTGTGGCATCTGGCTGCTCCATGTCCCTGGGGGAGGAGAGGAGGACAGAGATGGGAACACTGTGAGGAGCCTGAGAGGAGGGGAGGCAGAACAGGAAGGCTGCAGAAAAGAGAGCAAGAATCTTTCCTGTCTGGGTGCTTGGTTGGGCAAGAATTTGCTTGGTGAGGCAGCTCTGTCACTCTTGCAGCTCCATGGTTACACTCTGCTTCAGCTGTAACCTTTCCAAATTCTGTTAAAAACCCTCCAAAATCAAAGCCACTTTTATAAACAGACACCTGAAATTCACATGTAAGTAAAATTTGCGAATTAGGAATTGCTATCCTTAATCAGACCTCTTGACAGAGCGTGGAAACTCTCAGCTTTCCTTAAAAACTTTCTGTAGGGCAGCAGACAATACAGGACATGCTAATCAATGAAAATTCCCAGACCACATAAAATGGGAAATGGGATGAAAATCCAGACCTTCAGCTGCCAACAGAAGCCTGGGGAAACCAGACTGACCAGCTGTACCTGGTGGAGAGGAAGTGACTTGCTATGATAAAGTTCTCTTTTGACTTACTCTGATTCCCCTGAAGTCTGCTTGATCTGCTGCCACTATTTTAGTCTCGTTGAGTTCATATTCTGCTTCTCTTTTACTATTTTTCATTCTTTCCTCTCATACAAAAAAACCTTTTCCCCAGCATAGACAGCTGTCCAGATTTTTTTAATCGGAATTTATTTTTACATCATATTTGAAAATTAACAAAACCTACTTTCATTAAATTGTTTCTTCTAAAAAGTATGAACATTCACATTATACCAGCCATTAGTGCTTTTTTTCCCTCCATAACATTTCAATAATAAAAGATTCCTTTTAGTTTTTGCTTTGTTTAGTGGGTTTCTTTGTTTTGTTTGGAAGGGGGGGGAAGGTAAGTACTGAAATTTTAAAAAAAATTCCAGCTATACTGTGAACACACAGTGGGTTTGGAATGCCAGGTGTTTAGGGTGAAATGAGAAAGATGTACTGAACAGACAATCATTGACCCATTAACAATCTACCCACATCAGGACAAGTCAGAATACTAACACACTCAAGTACAGGTATTTTGGTATTCTGCAGTTACATGAAATCCCATCTGGCTACTGACCTTTTAATACACATTCTGGGGCTTCAGACACTTCTAAAGCAAATACGTAAAATTCAAAGCAAGCTACTTTATTAAAAATATTCATTTCCTTACTTGTTTACTCTGTCACTAAAACACTTATTCACAGGAGTACAGGAGCTGACAGATGTTTGTTAAATACTGCTGGCTCTCAGCTTTAAAATTTAAAACATGTACTTAGTCTGCATGATGTAAGCAAATAAGAAAAAAGAAAATATACACAAACCCAGCAACACAGAAATCCCGAAGCAGTGTACTGCTGCCTACCTGGCACAGGATTCTTCCTCACTTAATCTCCATTAGGAACATTTCCGAGCAATTTCCCCTAAACAATACATCCAAAGTCCATGTAATAGAAGGTGTGCCAGATCATTACAGGCACACGTGACCATAGTTACACATTGATTTTAACCTTTTCTTGATGAAGAAGTCACCCTTATCTTATTACTGAAGATTTTAAATGGACTGGCACACCAGCATTTTAAGGATATTTATAACATATGGTATCAATCCAGACAGCAACAACCTTCCCGATAGCTTCACTTGAGTTAAATAAAACTATAATCAAAACAGTGTAGTTGAGTTTAAGCTGCTCATTTCTGACCCGTACCTAAGGACCACAAAACAAAGCTCAAGGAGCTTTGTAAGTGCCCCTTAAGTGCCCCACAAGTTCCCTCCAGCTCTGCTCCTACTTATCGCTACATCCGAGTCCTCCCGACCTTGGCTCATTCCTCATAAACTGGTGACATTCCTTTCACAGTGTCCTCCCTACAGCACAGGCATGAACCGCTCACATTCCTTTCTCAGCGTCCTCCCTACAGCACAGGCATGCCTGTGCCTCCTCCTCACAGGCTGTCCCACCAACAGCGATGCTGGATTTCCTGCACTGCTCTGGACAGCAGAGACAGCACAGCTTTCCAAAACAGCTCCAAAGGTGTAGATGCCAGGCAATGGCATCCAGTCTTTACAGAGGGTAATTACTCTCAATGTTCTTAAAGGTTTTATTCCTGCAAGTGGAATTACTCCAGTTTTCAGGTAATAAGCGAGAACTTAGGCTCTGCCATAGAAGAGCAGGCCAGGGACTGGAGCACAGCTGTGGGAAGCAGCCAGACTACTGTCCCTTCAGTGCCAGCCCCAGGACAGACATGGCAGGGATGCGAGCTGGCTGAGCTCACCGAAAGCAGCACAGTTTGAAGACATTTTGAACAATCATTAACTAGGTAATCATATCCATTCTGCCTCCTAGGCTGGGCTCTTAGAGGGGTTTTTATTTGCTTCTGTGTTTTTGCAAGGCAGAGGAGTCCATTCGGTTACTACAAGGAGGAAGGGACCAGGGAGAGACTGAATAAGCTGCCAAGAGCTACACCTAATTCACAACAAGCCCAGTGTGCTTTGCAGTCACAAGAAGCTATTTTTCCAGTCTGCTCCTTGAACACCTAGTGAAGAAACAGAGCTAAAATCTCACCCAACGGATTAGAGCAAAAGGTGCAGCTCTTTTAGTTTCATTTCCACTTTACCTTATCAGTTGTTTGCAAAGCCCTGCCACATGAAAGCACTGCAGTGCCCTTCCCTTGCCTCTGACCTCTGTAGAAGCAAAGTTAAAAATCTTTGCCCTGAGACAGGGCAGGCACACCCAGAAGGTGACAAGCTTCCCTGGCTCCTCAGCCAGCTGACAGACAGTGCTCCAGCCTAGGGATTCTCATGTCTGGCGGAGAAGGAACAGTGTAGGTTGGCAGCAGCCTCACACTCATTCCTCCAGCTCCCAACAAAGATGTTCACAGAAAACCTGTGCACCAGAAGGACCAAAGATACATGTGAGTTCAGATCATGTTTATGACTCTGAAAGAGCATGGGTTAATCTTTTGAAAACACTGAAGTATTTAATTTATGCATTTTCAATAGAGAAAATCTCAGTTTTCCCTCTTAAAATGGCATCTTTCCAATAAGGTAAAAAAACATGTATTTAACCTAAGCACAAACACAAAGGAAGCAACCAGGAAGGACCAGAGCAGAGAATCTCACAAAATGCTTTATATGTTGGCCCAATATTTAGCCTCTAGAATGAGAAATCGGACCACAAATTCATCCTGTTATTCATCCGAGTCTTGAAAGAAAGGAAATGCTTGAGGTACTTCTCCTTTCCCATCCCATCTCCTGAGCGCAGAGGCTGTTCAGTTGTGAGAGTTTCATGCAGACCTTCGCATGGTTTCTCCAGAGCTCAGAGCACACAGGCACTCACCCAACACTCCACCTGTTCTCCTCCCAGCACACAGCCTTGAGCGACAAAGGCACAACATGGTACATTTCTGCATGTTATCAAACAAAAGTGAGTCTGTTTCTCATTCCTTTGTGGTTTGTGCCCATTGCTCATTCAGGGGACTAAGCAGAGGATGATGACCACAGAGCTTCTGTGCTGGTTAATAAGCCATTGAGAACTGAGAAAAACTATCTCTAAGCTCCAATAGCAAGGCAACAACAGGCATTTACTGGCTAATAAAGAGAGATTTTAATGCCCTCCCTAACAGAGGAGAGCAGATGGACATCCTACATAAACTCAGCAAGCTAGAGAAGAAAAAAAACACTGGTGCATGGAGTACCTGGGGTTATGTCTGTGCTATTGAGAAACACTCATAAGGACATTCCAGGCCAGAAAGGCACATCTGGCCAGACAGGCACATCAAGCTTGCCTTCAAACACACAAATGTAAATTGTACCCTCATATCCTACCCCAATGCCTCTGCATACTGTATGCCTACTCACAAATTAAATGCCATGCTTGCAGGACTGGATCTTCCACCTCCCTCTCTACATTGCAGTATCTGCAGAAATGCAAAGGCCCAGGGGTGGCTAATCAAGAAAGCATAAAGCCAAAGCAGCCAAGAAAATGCAGATTACAGCCTGCAGGAATAGGACAGTAGGGAAATGAATGGGCAGGGATGGAAATTAGTAGCCATGCACATGTGATACAGACAGAATCCTGTTCACAAGAGCAGTATTGTTTCAATTTAGGCATCACAGGGAAGACCACAACCGGCTCACAGAAATGCCTGATGTGGATGCCAAAGCATAAATCTCGCAAGTACTTCAGGGAGGGACAGCTCTATCTGCCCTTCCTGACCCACCAGTTTCCTCTGTACTTTCATCATTTTGTCCTTTGGCTGCTCTTGCGGGTAACTGATAGCTTCAGAAGGTCTATGAGACTGTTTATAAAGACTGGGATTTTGAAGTAACTAAAGATATGGAAAAGCTGCAAAATCTGTCATTTTCTTGCCTCATGACAAACCCAGCTGTCCATTACCCCTCCAGAATTCTTCTGCATTTGCCTACCCCAGATGCCATGGCCTTCTCTAAAGCCCTCTAGGCACTCTACATCCTAGCAACTCCTGGCTCTGAGACATGCCTGCAGTTTCCTTATTTGTGAGTGAAGATATTAAAAAAATAAAAAATCATAGTATTTCTTTGCCTTTTCAAAAATGAGCTTATTACCCAGAGACAGTAAAATGTGCATTACAATTCCAGCATGGCCTGAGCAGGCTCCAGTATTAAGCAGGGACAAACTGTAATGGTAAGGAACACTTGGAGAAGGAACATCCAAAACTGGCAAGTCAGATATTAAATGCTTCCAAAGAACCCTAAAAAGCATTTTTCCAGAAAAATCCCACAAAAATGGTATTCTAAAGTCCAACTGAATGACAGGGAGTAACAGAATGCCAGATCATGGATCACCCTGAGCTGTACTCTGATCTAACCAGCTTCCAGAAGAGCACAGCATAAGGAACAGGGCATATGTGAAATTACACTGGTAGTCCTGTCTCCAAGAATCACAGGTTTAATGACTCAGGGACAGAAACTGCATCCGGACAACCCACCTGTGACCCCATCCTTTATGAACTGCATAACTACTGGGACACCCACAGCACCCTCAGCATTGGATTAAAAACAGTCATCCACACTGTGTGACAAACTATTCCCATTTGGTTTTTATACATTTAATGCCTCAACATTTCTCAGGATGTACCCTGACTCTTCTTGTAGCAACCAATCTTTACAGTGTTCATAATTTCATGTGTTTCTATCACTTCCCCTGCAGTCACCTCTTTCCAAGCAGAAAAGTCTGTCTACTCAGGATCTTCTAAACAGGATGCCATTCCATTGCAATTATGTACTACCACAGCAGAAGTCCACTACAAGATAAACTAACAAAGAAATACCACTTTTTTTTGTCCTGTAGCATAAGAACTGCTGCCTTTAACAACAGAATAATTTATTTGTCATCTTCTCTCCTCTCATCTGTTCTAATGTGTTGCCCTTGTCTTTCAGAGGCAAATTCCTAGAGGCAAAGTTAATTGTCTTTGTGAGGTCAATACACAGCTCTACCATGAGTGGAAAACAAGCATTCTTTGAACCGCAAATAGTAAATTCTGTGCAACACTGGAAACATCTTTTGTAAATCTGCATCTATTTTAACAGTTAAGGGCATTGAGAGTGTTGGTGGAGATCAATATTCAGAAGAGCTGAGAGTTCATTTCCAAACACTCAGCAGGTGTCAGCAGCTGCAGTCACAGCAACTAATATTTCCACCCCAGCTCCTAGATCAGTGACTGGTTATCAAATGTCTTGCTAAGTGGAAACAGTGCTTGCCAACTCCTCCCCTATTCAGGCCAAGTACATTTTTAGAGCCACTGTGCTCAGTGGGATTCTTTTGATCTTACTCCAGGGTTTCAGATCATGCCCACAAGTACTAATTCATCTCCCTGTAGTGATGAGTAGCACAGGTAGGAGGGAATCAGACCCTTTACTATACGGGCACCAATTCTGCGCTCAGAGCTACACAAGCAGAGTCCTGTATTTATTCACAAAAGTAATACTGATAATACTGAGGCAGCAGTAGGATCGAGGTGTTGCAACATTTACAGGTACAAGAGACTACAGCAACACGTCCTTGGGGAGGCTTATCTTTTTCTCTTCTGTGCTCTCTCCCCACTCTTTTTGTTGAGACAGCAGTCCTTCATGACATGTATCTTTGCTGCACCCATGTATGTCAGGAAGCAGAATTTAGTCTTCTCTAAAAAGGCTTTTAAAAAAAACGTCACAAAGCAGAAACTGGGCATAAAAGATGTGTTTCTCAGCAGAATATGAAGTCAGCTTTGCTAGACAGACTCTTCCCTGAAACTTACCTGGAAATCTGCAAGAGAACAAACAGTTGGAACAATCCTCTTGCAAGACATGGTGCCATTTGCACAAGCACCTTTAATTCCCATCTCAAAACACAGAAAAAAGTGGCAAGCACAACCCTGTCACTCCAATCAATGGAAAGTTTACATGTCCTGTTGAAAGTTCATCACTTGTGAGCCTGAATAAGGCTTATTCTTGTTTTGTAACCCAGCAAACCCTTATTTCTTGACTCATAACCCAGTGTTAACAACCCCTTTCCAGAGACTGGATGACAGAGGAATTTTAAGTGAGAGTTCCCTGACAAAAGCACCTTTTCATCAGCAACAGAGCCATATCAAGCACAGGGTAAGGCTGACAGCACTAGTTTAATGCAATAACACCAGGCCTCAAAAAAGGACAAAAAAAAAATTTCTTAATTGTAAGAATGCACACTCACCTTGCAAAATTCTAACCACCAACACAGCAGCCAGTCTCCAAATCGTCAAAAAGCAGCACTATTGTAAGCAGTGCTCCCCTGGGACCATCGTGAGTGCTTTGAAAACTGGCATTTGTGAAGTACATGCATCAGGGAGAGTTCTGAGATCAGATTCCCTGAAATCAGCTCCCATATTTACTGACCTTCAAGGGCAAAATAGGAACTCCAGTTGTTTACATAAGCTTTACTAGAGGGAAGCGGGTATGCAGGGCTGTCTCAGGGTGTAACCAGAAAAGTTGCATCTCTATGGGGACTTAAGGTGTGGATACTGCATTGCCATCTGTAAACTCATTACTGTGCATATTCTATTTGCAAATATAATAACGGGTACACCTTTCTAAATACAGGAGACTAACACATATTTAGCATTCTGGCTAAACCACTGACAAGAAACAACATAGCTCTGCCTTTGAGGATAGAGACAAACAACAGCACTTGGCCTCCACTGAAGGAGTTGAGAGACTTCTGTTCAGCTGCACTGCCAGTAACTGGTATTACAGGTGCACACAATGGGCAAATTGTGCAAGACAGCAGCTCGGGGCATGCCCGCAGAGCCCTCCTCAAGCCTGAATTATCAAGCAGTGAGATGGTTTCTCTATTACGAAGTGCCATTCACGATCTCACTGCTTGGGAGCCCCCAGTCCTCTCTGGGGAAAATCTAGCCATTATTCTCAGGACGTTGGCCATCATGCTTAACAAAAGAGAGCATCCACAGAAACCTTTTCTGTTCTCAGCAAACCAACACCAAGCGCAGCACTGGAGAGGCAAGGAGTCTCCCTTCCCGGATCCTGTCCGTCAGCCCTTTAACTTGAAGGGCTGCTGCCCCTTCCAAGCTCAAACAAGCCACTGCCAGCCCTGGAGCCGGGTGGCACAGTAAGACTGGTGACCGACAGATAAGGAACAGAACCAGACCCATCAGCTCTCTCGCTGATGCATTACTTGATAGAAAGATGCAGCCTAATCCCTACAATCCCCATGAGATCCGGCAGTGGAGCAGAAGCACCCGAGCCGGAGGCCGTGCTGCTGTCCAAGCCCTCCACTTACCTGACACCAGGGAATACACCTGGGGAAAAACCCTTCCCAATGATCCTGTCACAAGAAAACCCACTGCCCAACACTGACCCGCGTTTGTCACCAGCCTAAAGACAGAGAGATCCATATGAAACCACACTCGATCCTTCTCCAGGTATGAGAGACGACTTGCACCTCAGCTCCTCAAGTTACAGGAAGCCTTTATAAAACCTCTCTATAACAGCCTTGTTTTCCTGGTTGTCTACGAAAGGCTCTCGGCGTGACCCGAGCTCACCCCGAGGGTCGGCAAACAGAAAGGAAAAGAACAGAACTTTCATTTCCCCCAAACAGGTGCAAACCTCGTCGGAACCCGCCTAGGACCGGCACTGGAGCGTGGCGGCGCAGCCGGGGCCCGAGGGGCGCGGGGCAGCCCCGCTCCGCCCGGCCTCGCTCCGCGCCCTCACAACGCGCCCGTCGAGGGGCTCGGGAGCCCGGGGGCTCCGCGACAATGCCCCGAAAGGGAACTCCCGGCGCCTCCTCCCGCCGCTCCCGGGAGCGCCGCGGGGCACGGGCAGGGTGTGACAGACGGCCCCGCGGGGCAGGGGCAGGGCTCCGCACACCGACACCCCGGCAGCGAGGGTGCCGGCAGGCCGGGTGTGCCGAGCCCCCGCCCTCACGGCGTGACCGCACCTGCTGCCCTGTATCGGGGTGTGAACCGCTCCAAGGGCGCCTCTCTCACCTCGGCACACCCGAGATGAATAAAACGCAGTTCATGTCATCCACTGGCTCGAGCTACTCCCCTGTCAAGCATTCATGCCCTAAAGACACAGGCAGATCTACGGGCTTGATTACTCTGCACCCCATCTCCATCAAAATGGAACTCTGATAGTTTAAATATCTTCAATGGCTGGGCTTTGCTCAGTGGTGCTTTGTGATGGAGCTGGATGAGAGGGCAAGACATCAGCAAATCCCTGTAACCTGTGGCAGGGATTTGCTGATAAGCAGCTGGTGCCAAAAGAATGTGCAACATCCACAGACTCAGCACTTGAATCAAAAGATCTAAATCCAGGCCTAAGGCTTCTGAAGCTTGAACCAGCCGTCTGATCCAGATGCAAACTACCACATGAGCATAAAATAGAAGACTTAGCATGCTTAAGTCCCATGTCTGTAGTCTAAAGGAGAGACATCTCCCAGAGCACAGCATGCATCAATTCGGGATATGGATCCCAACTGCTCAGGCAGGGAAGGGCTGTGCCCTGCTCCTGGGTGCAGTGGTGCATGTGAGTCATCACTGAGAAAGGGAAAAAATCCAAAGGGGCTTGGAGACTTCAGGGATCCCTATGGTGTCAACGACAACCCCTCTTCAGCCTCTGGTTTCAGCAAAGGGGGAGAGATCCCTGGTCAAAAGCAATTGTGCACATACAGCTGAGAGGGTTGACTGGGCTGAAGTCTGCTCCCAGTTGGAAATGCAAATTTGCGAGAGCAGAGTGCAAATGTAGGTGTGTGCTCCTTATGCTCATTCAGCAGTGTGGAGGTAATTTCCACATTTCCCTAAGCATGCATGACCCTACTCCCCTCAGCCCTCCCTAAGTTTCGGTTTGGTCTATACAGACACACTGTTCATGGAGTCCTTCACTGCTGCTTGCTCAGTTCTGGTTTTTACAGCACATCACACGCTGTGCTGCACTGTTGCAGCTGCCCAGAGCTCTGCTTTCACTTCTGGAGTGCACAACAGACAAAGTACAAGTCCCAGCTGCCCACAGATCTCAGCGATACTTCATCTGCTCACTTGCCCCCGGCCTCTGCCCTCGAGTACACATCCCGGGTCCATAAAGCAGCACTATCTCCAGAGGGCAGGAACACCTCACCCTTTGTGCTGTGGGGTGCAGCACACACCGTGCCATGCTGCCAGACAGCACTGGCCTTACTGGGGCACCATCTTGCCTTCAGTAAGTCTGCCAAATACACACTTACTGCAGTCAGAATCTGTTAAAGCAGACCGAAACCTTTCACCAGATTCTCTGAAAGATCCACACCAAGTGCCACAGAACCCACACGGCCTCTCCAAGGAGACACATACCGGCCTTCCCCACAACCATGTTCATGCCCCTGTCCCTTGCAGCCCCCAGCTCTACTTGCTGTGGCCTATGCAGAACAATAGAGAACTGACCCTGTGCTTAAACCCCAAACACAGCCTTGGTGAACAGGGTGTGTTCACAGACAGCACTGCAGCTCTGGGAAAGCCAGATCTCAGAGAACACTCAGAACTAGATTTGCCTAACATGCAAGAATGTGGACACCACTGTGCAGCTGTACTACAGATATGAGGCATCAATACTTTCATCTCCAAAAGGAATTTAAAATGAAGGGATGAACATACCCCTCACTTCCTACTTGTGTAATTTACTCAGGTGATGGACAATAATATTTTTTTGCTTAACAACTGTTCCCCAATAATCTTACTCTTCTTTGCAAAGACCTTACCTAATTAGGCCATAAACTCAAGAGAACTAGTCTACTGCTTGTGTGTGTTTGCAAGTAATCAGAAAAAAAGCAGCAACAGTAGCAAACACATCATGCATAGAGTGCATGTTAACAGCAGTGGCCAAAGTCAACCCATTATGGCCAATCTTGGAAGCTGGCAGAGAAAGCCCTGCAGAAACAAGGCTGCAGACAGAGGATCATGCCTAAATTAGATGGTTTCCAGCTCAGAAAGTCAGGCTGCACTTAATGACTGCCTAACTAGCCATGGAAGGAGTTGGAATTCTCCCCTCCCCGCCTCTCTGCCACTAGCATTGTGTACCTGCATAGTTTTCTGGTAAAGAAGATAGCCATCAGTAGTTCCTAGCTGGGAAGTTTGAGCTATTAGTGTCACTCAGCACTGGCAGCAGGATGAGGCAGCTGTAGCACACAGTTGTGCCAGGTGAACAAATGGGGTGAACTTATGTCAGTAAAATGCAGTAACATGAACACCTTCCAGTGCTTCCCATAGGCCCCGTTAGTTAACTTGAACACAAAAGCTTGCAGAGTAATGCATAATTAGTTCTCTAACTCAAAACTGCTGCAAAAGGCAGTTGTGAGACCCTTATTTTTTGGCTTCCATCTCTGCATGGAAGGAGTATGAATATTTTCTTTCTTAAGGGCCCTTTGAAACAGGCTTCAAAGAAAGGCAAGCAGTTTTCTACTGCTGTGGGATATTTTATCCTCTTTGCTTATATTCCACTCTCCTAGCAGCCTGTCACATTCAGAAGTGGAAAACGTTCACATGAGGAGTTGCAGTGGATCCAATGAGCTTTGTGTGCCTACACCTGCTGTACAAACTTCCCAAGATCCTAGTATCAGTTTTGGTGGGTCTGGGCATTATTTATATGAAAATAAGTCATTGCTAAAATGTCAGATACCTGAACCTGCAAGGCTTTGTCTTGCGCTCTCCTAATCGCTGCAGGCTTTATGGACTTCAGCAGCCTATCCTGAAACATATAAGTAAAGCTACATATTCAGTAATGATTTACAACTGACTGGGAAGACATATTACTGTGCATTTCCAGAGAAACAAAAAAATCCTGACAGCTTCAATTAAGAGACAGAAACTACTGTCTAAAGAACAGTACGGAGTGAACAAAATCTAACCAACTCACTTCCTTCTAAACAAAACTGCACAACCTTTCCTTCTGAAAAAAACCCAAACCACCCTTTTATTGCAGAAAGAAGCCTTTTCACTGACACTGAGTAGAACAACAAACGAAGCAGAACAGTGAACATTTACCCTGATCCTAGCCAGCAGATGCTTTGTTGTTGTTTTCAGCACCTGAAGTGACTTCACAGACTACTTCAGGTAAGTAGCCGTGTGCAAACCAAAGAGTTGAGGCTGATGAACACTCCACTTGGTGATTTTATAGGAGACCTGCTGTGCAGGTTTTTTTCCGCTTGATACTAGGTCTGTGGGGGAAAGAAAAAACTTTAAAGCCCAATCTAAATTCAGCTGCAGGAGGTATCTTTTAATTGCACTTTGGATCAATAGAGAAGCAACCTAACACTTGCTCTTGGTTACTAGGCAGGGCTTGTACTTTTCCAGGCTGCTTTTCCTATGTGCCCTTTTCTGTATTTGCTCACACAATCTGGATTCTCCACAATTTAAGTGCAGAACAAAGTATTCATATCACTGGAGCACATACCAAATTATGTATCTGTGCCACAGATGTGGGTACGTTATCAGCAACAGCATGTTCAGTAAGTAGTCGCAACATTTAAGTAGTTTAAAGTATTAGAAAAGTATTAAAAATAGCAATCTCAAATCCTTATAGCCTGTACTGAAGTGATAGGTGTACACAAGCACTTAAAGGGTGTCAAGTAGCATTGTATTTCATTTCCCAGCTGTATAAAATTAAAAGGCCAAAAGGTAGACAGTCATTCACAAAGCTCCATCTAGAACTTTTTCAATCCAAAGAAAACGTGTTATTGTAGCCCTCTTGTGTTCAGTTTGATTAACAGCTATTGGATCCACAGCATCCTTCCTTACCACCTCAAAATCCCAGCTCTGCATGCCTTAACCACATTGCCAGTCAGTTCTTTGTCCTATACACCTTCACTCAGTTTCTTTCATGGTTTTCCTCTTTCCATCCTGGTTGTAAAATCAAAGCCCATTCAGGCCATGCCCCTGAAACAGCAGAGTGCTCAGTTGGTATATTCATACTGTAAACCAGGGAACTGCTGCTTTGGAGTAGGACTAAAGCACCCCTCATTGCCTGTGAGCATGCTGATATTCCCAGCATTTCTTCTCCATAAAATGACTGTCATGAACACAATTTACAGCCTTGTTTCTCTCTTTTAGTTAATGCCTGTGGGTTCAAGTTTTAAATTGAGTGTCCCACAAACACTGTTTAGACACATACAATTCTCTACCCTCAAAGAAATTGCCCTGACATTCTCCAAACCCTGTAAGCACTCTCGACAGTTCTGTTTATTCCACACCTTCCCTACCATTTACGGAGTCATGGCTGCACTGCTATGGGTGCCTCATGGGATGGAGCCTTGTAACTGGGGATAAGGAGATGGGTTGTTTCCTAAATGACACTCACCTTCCATGTCTGCAGCCTCGGCCATCCTTTATTCAGCCACTGCAAGAGCAGCTTGCTCTGAGAGATCAGGAGGCTCAGGTGAGCAGGGCAGATGTGCTTCAAGAGCTGCTATCCCCTGTCTCAGGAAGCCAAAATCCAACATGGATGTGCTGCTGTGGAGGAAACCTGGAGAAGGAGCCATAAACTATGAAAGAAAGAAAGAAAGAGAAATGAATGAGAACAGAGAAAAGACAAAGGACAGCACTTGAACAGAAAACCAGCTGTGGCTCAGTAGCAGGGCCATCAGGCAGTACTGGCAAACAGTGCCCACTCTTCATCAGCTGCATGGGTGCACTTAAGCTCATGAAAACTTAAGAGTTTTGACAGATACACACATGGAGATTATGAGAGCAGTTGAAAACAGGCTTCAGAAAGAGGACTCAGTATAGATACTGAGAGGCATGGTATCTTCTGCACTTGAAAGACAGCTATAGTAGCAAAGCTAGGAGCCAGTTAAACCCTATTGTGTCTTGCCCTATAAACAAGGTAAAGGGGAAAAAAACATGTACCAAAACGCATATCATCTTTGTGATACAAAGAAATGTAGGAATGAATGTACCACATTTTCTGCAGACAAGCCAGTCAATCCCACCAAAATTAATAAAACACATCAAGAGTAAGTCAAAGAATATGCTTCTACCTCTCCGTGTGAACACAGAGTATACACTAGAACTGGTACACGTGAGTCAAACAGCATGTACTTAAGGCAACTCTGAGCTGCTGGTCTGTTGGGGAAAAAAGCCTCATGTATAGAAGCAGAAAGCAAAGTTTCTAATGACCCCATATATTTCAGTTTACTATTAGATAAAATATTTTATATTTAATGTTATGAAAAAAGTATAGATTGTATAGATTTTAGTACTGATATTATTTTGATACTTCCATTGCCAAAGTAATAAAATAAGTAACACTGTCTTTGAATCTGTTTAACAATTAGCTTTTACACATTAACGAGTTTAGCAAACTGCACAGCTACCTAGAGTTCATGCCCTTACATCCTCCAAAAGGACAAAAAACTTTGTAGGATCATTTGATCTAGCTCACAGCTATCTGAAATTTAAATGAAATTTTCAACATCAAGAATTTGAGAAGTGATCAACTGTGCTTTCTCAGTTATAAAACCAATACATCTATTTTTGTGCTTTCACTACAAAGACACCATTTGCAATTCTCCAACATTTTCAAATTGAACTAGAGTTCATATGTCTTATTCAAAACAGAAGATGGTCTACATAGACAACTAAATAGGTTTTTCGGACTACAGATCAGCAACAGCTTCATTTTTTCCAGTCAGTTTTTGTTGGAATTAGAAAACATGGGAATTTACTTTGG
The DNA here is from genome assembly GCA_013400915.1 of Pardalotus punctatus. Classification (NCBI taxonomy): domain Eukaryota; kingdom Metazoa; phylum Chordata; class Aves; order Passeriformes; family Pardalotidae; genus Pardalotus; species Pardalotus punctatus. The sequence continues at coordinate 26,479 of VZTX01022856.1, read as the reverse complement.
GAAAGGTTAGAAGTTTAAGGTGATTAAAATGAGACATGTCATGTTAAAAAAAACCAAAACCGTATTATATCCCACACAGGCTATTCAGCCACCATTCAAAGGGGGCAAATTTGTAAAACTCTTCTAGATTCCCTCTATGGCTCCCAAATACCCCAAGGAAGCAGTGAGCTACACGACATATTCGCTAACCAACATTCAGACATTCCAAGTGTTACAAAGCCAGCCAGTGCTGTATTTGAGCCTGTGAAGGCTGTGAGCAACTGTGAGGGAAAGGATCCTTCCCAGTTTATCTCCATCCTTTTTCTGTGAGAAAGTATAATGAAACGCAATACAACCTTTTCCTATGGCTGCAGTTTGTGTCCTCCATATATATTATATTGTAGACGCTGCTCACCCCATCCAGCAAAATTAGCATTTCTTTGGCACCTCAGACAGGTCCAAGGGATCTCAGGAAAGGGGCTGATCCTCTGGTACTCTGTAGGTAAGAACCTCTCTGAAGGGGAGCCAGATGAAGCAGAGATGAGGTCTGTATGAGCTGGCAAGCAGAACACAGGATAGGGTTACACAACCCTAAGTGGGACCACACAGCAGTCGCTCATGTCTCTGCTCAGGGGTTCATTATGGGCCTTTGACCTGCTGCAGCTCATTCAGTTCCAAAACAACACACCTGACAAGCTCTCCTAAGAACCTACAATTTGTATATGGGGCATGTAAAGGAAGAGGAAAGCACGAAATGGGGGTTATGCATTCACAGGATGGAGAAAAAGATGGATCATCCAAATAGACTAAGTGAATATCAAGAAATATTTTATTGTACATGTAATCAAAGTTTAAAAAACAGACAAGAAGGAGCAAAGGACAGATTTATCTAGATTCTCTTAACTATGCAGGGTACAGAAATACAACTGGGAAAGAATTAGCACATATTAGTACCCTTTGCTCCACTTCCCTGCCCCAACGGAAGAGGTTACACAAGCAAGACCTGTAATGCTTCAAATCAAGGCTTCTCAGTAACTGCACACTTGAGCTGACATAGATGAAGTATGTTCAGTTCCATGAGAGAGTGTGTGCCTTCAAAACAGTTGTTTATAAACATAACTACTCTCTCTTCAGTGGTTTGTAAGCATTACTGATTCAACACCAAGAGCACACTTAAAAGACTAATGATTTAGTGGCCATAATTGTCATTATATCTGAACCAACACTATCTTTAAGTATATCAATTATAGAAAATAGATTCCTTAGGCAGTAGAGAATATATTATCTAGTGGCAAAAACATAATGTAAAGAAGCAGAGGAAGTATTCACAGGGAAGGGAGGGGGGAGCTGCGTGCTGAGCAGGGGCACATTGAATAATCAGAACTAAAAAAGCTGAGTTTTGGAGTGCTAACTGCAAAGGAGTTACACATCAGCATTGTGGGTGTAGGTTTCAGAATGTCTGAGTTGAAAAATCTGGTACTCATTGCACATCTACATCAATCTCCCAGCTTAACTCATGCCCGAGATCCTCCTAACCTGTTATAGAGGGATATTAAACAGTTCTAGCACTGTATCTGATGTTCTGCCTTACATGCTCCGAGGAAAAAGGCTTTCGTTCTCTTCCAGAATGAGACAGGAAGAAGTCTAAAAGCAAATGCAGAGCATTAGCAGAGCTTATTCACCCCTGCAATGCTTTCCTTCCTAGTTTAGAAGAGTGAAGGCCTTCAGAGCAGAAAGCTGAAACTGCTTCTCCAGTGCAAGCTGATTTTCGCTCAATAGCTTAGAAATAAGCTTTCCCAAAAAATCTAAGCTATACAGCATGTAGCCAGAGTTGAATCAAATCACTATGACAAGTGCTAAATCCTGAATTGAAGGCAAGACGAGTTTTGGGATCCCCACAAGAGATGGATTTGTTTATTCTTCAGTGGCCCAGAAAGGCTAGCAAATTGAAAGACTCTTCACAAAACTTCCAGAGAAGGCCATGGAAAAGCAGACAAAGGAACAGTAACTATCATACTCTGGATTCTAATGCCCTTTGGAGACTATCAGATTTTTGGCTTAAAATGCAAGTAAATCATGATGTATTAATGATCTTAATCTATTTCAGCCTACAGCATGGTCCAATGCAGATTATTAGTGTCAAGTTACACACCCAGGACTTGAATTCACTAACACTCATAGCACCACTTGATTGTTGCTGTAAGTAAAGACAGTCTAACCCTCAACTCTTCTGTCAGAACGAGCCTATTACCTTTGACAATTGTACACCACCAACCTATTCCAGGCCAGCTGACCTACCCTTATTTTTTGTTCTCACACATATTGCATCTGTTTTCAGATAAATCTGAACAGCTCCAAGCTTAAACTCTGTGAAATATCACCTTAGTTTCCAAAGTTACAAAATAAATTCTCTTTACAGTGTTCAAATGTAGGAGATTCACTCAACTGACAAACCAGTTTACTGGCAGTATCTCACTAGTTATTTCCTTTATGTGCCAACTGCAAGTCGTAAAAGCCTCCCAGCTCTTCTTCACGCTTCTCAGCTTTGACACAGGAAAGGATCAATATAGATATCTCAGGATTAACAGACCTAGGTGCAGGGAAAAAAGCAGCTGTTCTGTACCTCAGTAATTATTGCTCAGTATTTATCCGTTTTAAGCAACATCAAGACAGTATTTGAATTTATGCTGTACTTTAGCAAAAACAGGTTCCCTAACATTAAAGAACATCAGCCTTTCCACAAAAAGATCTCTAGAATTTAGCTGGCCATTTTTTCTTAACCTTTACCTGTAACAAGGCAGATTTGTTTAGGTTCCCATTCTAACAACATTATAGTTGTCAAAACACATGGCTCATACCTATGGCCAGTCTTTAGAGTAGGTGGGCTGCACATTTTCATAACTACAGAAGTTTATCAGCTATGCTAAAACACTACATAAAGAGCCCAGGATTGTTTGCAGACTCACCAGCTACCTACACAGAACAGCTGTTCCACAAAAGTGATTTCACTAACAACTGAACTTGAAGACAAACACTACAAGAAAGCCAATAAAGGATCTTGTGTGATCAAAGGTTCTCTTACAATCTCATCAGAAAGAAACTACCTGCCACTTTGAACTATCTCCTCCTTCCAGAGGAATAAACAACATACCTGTTGGAGGCAATTCGGACAGTGACTGCTCAAAAGCATTTCAACAGAACTGCTTTTTGGAAGAGAGAATAAGTTATTTTAGTATTTGCACAAATTGAATTTACTACACTCATTTTACTCTGGTAATGTTTTAGCTACAAGGTATCTGTACAAGATATATCAGCAGAGATAGCACATTGTTAACACTACATATGTAAACTGAGAGACAAGAGGTCCTTCCATCCAGGTGTCATATTGCAGATAAGCCGTTTATGTCAGTCTGAGAGGCTGCGGAACCACCCTTCAGCACCACGGAGATTCCCGGGGAGCCCAACAGAAAAGCTGTGCTCTACAAAGGTGACTGTCCATCCTGGAACAGCAGCAGGAGGAGAATCAAGCAACCAGTGTTTGCAGTTATATTCTTGAGGAGGATTCCATTCATTCGGTGCATATTGCTGTACATAAGGTGCATAAACCTGCCACTGAGGAGATCAGCGGGAAGAGAAGCCAGTGGCAAGGCTGCAACCAACTACTGGCGTCATGTCCCAGATCTGGAAGAGAACATTGTGGAGAATTACACAGCATTAGTGTAAGACCTAACAGGTCTTTCTGCAAGAAGCACAGAAGCAAACATAAAGGCATCCCTGGACACAAGGTAACAATTCCTTTTTAACCTATGCTTGAAGAAAATGTCATAAGTTATAAAAGTCAAATTTGGGGCTCAGGAGAGCCTTGTCACACTTTTGTGTAGGTCTGTTTTAAGAAGTGCTATGCAGTTTGTCATGCTTACAGCAAAACAAGGACAGGCTGGCACAGTCTCAGTTCTGACATGCATGGTGGATGTAGAGCTCAAACACAGCAAGATTCCGTATCAGTCTGAGCTGCGCATCACTGTCTCACAACAAGGGCTTTCAATGGCCATGCTCCAAGCCATGGAGCTCAGAGCAAAGGAACCTGCACATTTCCTCTGGTCTGTGTCTTTAAGGCTGCTGCCAGATTCTCCTGCTGCCCACGCCTGCTGTGTTTGCTGTGTTTGTTCAGAGACACAACAGTAACAGATCCAACAGCTGCACTCCATACAGTGGAGTTACAAGTCATTTCCTCATTCAGCTGCAGGAAGAACAGTATGACAAATATAATCCCTTCTTCCCACAATAGACAGCTTGTAGCAATAGTTGTCAGGAAGAAAAAAAGAATATACAAAAATTAAGTGTCCATTAAATATCTCTAAGAAATGCAGAGAGATGCAGGAATACCTTCACAATCCGGTCACTCCCACAAGTCACCATGAGCCCTCTGGAGATGTCCATGGACATGTGTGAAATGTTGTGTTTTCCTTCATGAAAGGTTGCCAAGGAAGTACGGCTGCACAAGAACAATTGAAATAAAAGCCAGCCATCAGATGAAGCTTCATGGCATCATTATAGCAGTGCAAAATAAACTTAAAAGAAAATTAAGTTGCTCAAGTACTAATAAATCAATTCCAACAGCTGCAGTGCCATATTAAAGGGGACAGAATTAAATTAGCAAGTCATGCTAAGGCACTGCTTGTGGAGTTATACAGGTGTGACATTTCCTGGCCTTCTGCAGCCTGGCTGTTAATAATACTGGAGCAGAAGTGGGACATCGCTTTAGCAAATACTCTACTCCTGGTTAACAAAGTCAAGCTCAGCTGCATTTTTTCCCTGCTGGCTACAGAAGCCAACTAGGGCACAGCATCTCACTTTTCAAAAAAACCCAAGCAAACAAAAAGCCCCAACAACACAACAAAAAACCCCAAACCCCCCCAAAATTTTCACATCTGATTACTCTGTTCACATCAAGAGAAAAGGGGTTCCTTCATTTCTAAGACAAGTTTAATGAAACAGCAAATGATGTTTAAACTGATTTGTTTGCATGGGGAAAATAATGTTGAGCTCTGAAGAATATTCCCAAAGAAACAGTTTTTAAGAAGTGTACCTGAACTAAAGCATATACATCCTGGCAGCTGTAATGCATTGTCAGGCACCCACTTAGCAATATTAAGTACAATCAATAGCTTTTAACTAAACTGAAGTGTTGACAGAAATATATTTCAAGTCTAGATCTGGGCTCATGGAAAAGAACTAAAAAGGATAAAAACGGAATTCTCCATCTGATCCAAATGCGCTTGCAGAGCCAGATGGGGGATCTCTGCCATCACAGTGCTTTGAGTGCCCAAGGCAAAGCTGGCCTATTAGCAGAGTCAGCTTGGTGCGTTTGTAGCACTGTGTGTGGATGTGGAGCAAGCCCAAGGGTTTCTGCACACCAGCAGTGTTACTGCAGTTTATTACTCCTTAATACTCACTCTTCATCCTTGATCGACTCAAAACAGGAGTCACAGACACGGACCTGGAACTCAAATCCCATGATTGGGTAACTCGACCGTTTGGTGCTGCACTTGCCACACACTGCTTGCCCACATTTTCTGCAATGATGCTTCATGAAGGAAAAAGAAAACAAATAAATCACTATACCATGTCACTTGACCACCGTACCAAGTGTCCACTGAACAACAAAAACAACAAAGCTTCTGTTTTGCGACCTGTTAGAAAGCAACCTGTTAGGAAATGCTCTGTTACTTCAATCAAAGACCAAGGTCTCTGGAGTTCTGAACAGACACTTGGATTATTAATGAATTTATCTCCATATTCTCTGTGTACATCCTCTACTCCTGCAAGCTCCTTCTAGGAGAAGGGGAAAAACAGGGTTGAACAAGCAACCAAAGCAAAACCAGTCTAAGGAAGCCAGAAACAGATGAATATCTTGGTGTCTGTCCAGTCCCTTCTTAAAGAAAATTACCTGGAAAGCTTTCACATACTGGTACAGTAAGAGCAGGGCCTTTACTGTGTCACTTGAGAGAACACCTACATGCTTAGTGAAGGGGCACTGTTTGGCATTTTACACAGCACTTGAGGATTAGCTGTCCATAGTTCCAAAGCATGGAAATATTCAGAGAAATCCAACAGAGAACTCCTAGCACAGCCTTGCTTTGACCTGTGACAGAAGTTTGATGCAACACTTTCACAGAATTTGGAAATGTCTTAGCAGTGCCTAGAAGTTGTAACATTTCAATATATACTCACTTCAAAGCAGCAAAAATACCAAGAATTGAAAATATCTACCAGCCTTAGTGGTTTTTTGTTTACATTTTGCTCAAGTGCCGAGGTACAGCTAAGCACTGAAACCAACCATCTCACCTGTCTCAACCCTATCGTCTTTGTGTCCCACATTTGCTTTATATTCCAGAAGAAAGGTTGCTCACACTTCTGACAGGAATCACTTTCTAGCCATTGAGGAGCCTACAAAAGAGCAGGAGATGCAAGCAATCAGAATTGTTTTCCCCTCATACAACTCTCAAGGAAGTTTGTTTTAAGAACCCAAAATAAAGTTTTACTTGGAATGATGCCCTGGCTCAGTTTTGGACATTATAACAATTGCCTAGGACACAGTACACAGAAAGTTTAGTACAAAAATCCCAAACCCAAGAATACAGTTATTTGTTACCTACACTTGTGTTACCTACACACCTCCTACACTTTTTAAGCCTACAGTAATATGTTATGCTACTGCCTTAATAAGAAAACTCATTCAAACATCTAAGTTACTAAACCTGCTACAGGCAATCAAAGACTGCTGCTCTGGTTGCCTGGATGGCTTTTAAGGACCAGTGTAATCCAAGCTGTAGAAGCTTTGAGGCAGCCATCCCCTCTAAGAAAGGGGGTGTCCAGAAGTAAATTCTGTGAGTAACTATCTTTTCTGCTTTCATGGGATTGCAGTTTGAAATAACTAGGAACTCATCTGCATTTTTCATCCTGCCCACATCTTCGTTAAGCATCCCTTCTCCCACCCACATACTTTTCCTGCCATAAATGGGCTAGACCAAATGAAAATAGAGCTTTTACACATTTCAGCTCTCTCAGATACTTTAACTGATCATCCCTGTAAGAGATAGAAAAAGAGGCACAATATTTTTAGTACACAGAGCTGAATTTGAACATGTACATTCTATACAACTTTATACCATGAGGAAGTCTCCGTGAGACTGAACAGGAGGAAAGCTGGAACAAAACATTTTTTCTTTACAATTCACTTACATTGCTGACAGTAAGAAAACAAGAGCATTCTCAGTTGCACCACCATGGATATGAACTGATCCAGAAAGAAAGTGTATGGCTGGGTCAGTTGTTGTGTACTGAGGTCTTTAAAAAAAATATTTCCTGGGGACTGAACCTCTGCCTTCTGAGCTCCATCTCAAAACCTGCCTCTCACTTCTTTACCTGCTTTAACATGAGTTGAGAACTTATTTTAAGACTGTTGAAGCACAGTCCATTGGTTTCTTTACTGAAAACTTTGACTGCTTTAGATTGCTCCAGCAGCAAAGGCCACAGCCATTCCAGTGAACCTGTTGTCTTTTTGAGATAAAACTCTAAGCAGTCCCAAGCATGTCCTGCACTCTTCCTGTCCTGAGAACCCATTTACTGCAATGCAGCATGGACAGCCACTAGAACAGAACAGGTTTCAATAATATCATTCAGATTTAAAGTGTCAGATAACATGAGGAAAGCAGCCTGCAGAACTAAGGAAAGCCACATTAGTCTCTGAAAAGGGGGAAAGAAAAAAAATCTTTGACCTAGGACATGAACTTACCTCTTCTCGGCTGATATCCATGTTCCAAACAGCAATTCCGCCATCAGCTGAACAAGACACCAGCTGCCGTGTCAGCTGGATGTAGCAGATAGCCTGCACCTTGTCACTGCAAACAAAGCACACACTATTTACCCACAGGTATTTAAACGAAGCTTGGTTTCCCAGCAAATCCTGATTTATCCTTGTAAAGCTACTGAGGAAGCCCAAAACTATTTCCAAACCGTTTGCTAAGTCCATTAAGTACAGCTCTGAGGATGAGTGAACAGATGCTGTCACCTGAGCACTACCCTAGCATCAGGATGTTCCTGAGAGTGTTCTTACAGGCTTGACCAGAATACCAGAGGTACAGTTCCATGTTAACATTTGCTGGCAGTAAGCCCTGACAGTGAACTGATTGTCAACTGGCTCAGAGCATGTGTGCAAGTACTCTTTTGTGTCAGCAAGGAGGGCCACTTATCAAAACAGAGACAACTGGAAAAATAAAGAGAAATATTTGTTTCAAGATGCAGCTAAGAAGCAGACAGAGCTTCCACTTCTGCTAGCAATTCACAGTAAGTCAGTCTGTAGCTGCAAAGCAAAGCATGCATCCACCAATAAGACAATTTAATCCTAAAGAAAGTTATGGCAAGACAAAAGTCTACCCTAAGAAACTAAACAAAGGATCTGAGTAGTATCACTGCTTTGCAACAGCTACGTTGAATTAAAAAAGTAATTTTGCTTCTCAAAAGAACTTACTTTCCCATTCAGTATGAAGTTTGATGCTAAGTGGGATGTTTGAAGAAAAACTAACTGTTACAAGTCTTCACCAGGACACATGAGGCAGCAGTAATAGCAGTATAAAGTCCTCCAGTCACTGACTTCAGTTACTTTTTTGGAACCAGTACTTTATTATTAATTCTTTAGCCATAAAATTAAATCCTCAAGATATAGCAAGAGTTCTAGGCCTAAGGCTATTAGTTTTGCTCAAAGGTAGATGGAGGCATCTGTGGAATTAGACAACAGGACTATACACTTACATCTTTAAACATAAACAAGATCTCTAGTACCAGTATACTTCTAAGTAGAGTATCTCTTCAGTGGCAAACTGCCTGCCAGACTGAATTAGAGCCCTACATTTAAAAACGGCAGCTAGTGTTATGTCTCTAAAAATTAAGAGTTGATTAAATAGAGACAACTACCTCAACTTCAGAAGAGGGGAGATGTGACATACTTTCTGAAGTTGAGAGACCACCCCTGTAATTTAGCCAATCAGTTTATCACCTCTGTGATAGGAAGAGACAAAGAACAGGAACATAATGAAGCTTATTTTATACAGGTACATGAGCATGCTTATACATTAAGGTTCTAGCCCTCCTCTCACAGGTAACTCAGTGCAGCATTTATAGTACAGACATATGCAATTTTTATATAAAGGCCAAACCAGATGATTTAGGATTTTTACCCACCTATAAACTACTTCTGTGTTACTTCTAAACCATGGTAATGAGAATGTATTAAACATGAACAAGAAAAAAAGATTTCTCAGTAAGGCTTTCCTAGTACTGACTATTCTTCTTCCCCCTCAAAGTCCTCAGGGCTCTACAAAGAGTAATTTTCTCCATTATTCACAATGATTCAAGTATCTTGCCACGCTATTTAGTCTTCCTGGGACTGTGTGTTCATTATAGAACATGTATGAAAAACAAGATTCCATTACATACTGATGTCCCTGGAGCAGCAGCGTTCGCCCCTTCCTTCCACCAATATCCCACATGATAATGCTGTGGTCAGAGGCACCTGAGAAGAGCAGTCGTTGAACAGGATCCCACCACAGGGAAGTAATACTCCCTAGGAAAGAACATTCTGCAGTTAGATGTAAGGGACTGGCTCCCCAGCACAATGATGTCATTCTGCAGCATTAAAGTGAAACCTGAGATACTGCCTTACTCCAGTACCATATTGAAAGCCTTAAGGCAAAGGAAGCATCCAACAGCAAGAGGCAGTCCTGAGAGAGAGGCAAGGAGTACTGGACAATAGAACAGAATGTCCCTAAGAAGACAGTTACATAAAGCATAAGCCAGAAAGTCTGAGTTCTGCCCTTCGTATTGAGGTAGATGGTTTTAAGAGTTGCCAGACTGTTATGTGGGCTTTGGAAGATAAAAGTACTAACACTTGTCAAACAGAAACCAATATCTACAACACAGAGGTGCTTGGTCAGTGGTTGCAGGACACCTCACAGTGTTCCCAGGTAAAGCAACTCCCTCACATAACCACTTACAACCTTAAAATGGCTGGACTAAGAAACGAAGCGACAGTTTCACTGCTGTTAGCAAATCTGTCACTGCTCACTAAATTACAAAACTAGATTTCAGAAGGCCCAGTGAGGCTGTGAATTAGTCAGGGATAGAAAGAAATGAGTCATCTGACAGTAGCAGCCTTATACTAAACCCATATGCATGATAAGTAGCCAGGAGACTAAAGCAGTAATTTTGTTACTCATGCCACCTATAGTTGTGAAGTTGGGACATTTTATTCCCTTGCAGAGATCCTTCCCTTTAAAACATCCTTCCATTGCTCAGTTGTCATCAAAAGCCTTGTTAGTCTGAAACCAAGAGGATGAATGGTAATTAGAGCCCAAATTAGTCCTTTCCAATGCTCTGGAGCAAGAGTTTTTTGGGTTTTTTTTTTTTCATCCTTTAGGGCTACACTATTTTCAGACTGACCTACTTGGGAACAGCATGTCCACCACAAAAGGCACAAAGTTTGAGTATTATCTCAGCATTACACAGAGCAAGCTGTTATATACGGTGAATTCTGGAAGCTGAGAACAAACTCTAAAACCATTTAAATTGCAAAGCAAACACTGCTTATGAAGTCACACCTAGCAAGAGCTAGAAAGCAGACAAGATGAAATAAGACTTTTCAAGTCCGTCAAACAGCTGCACTCAAAGAACTAGATGCCATTTAAGTTTAGAGTCACTAGATCTTGAGAATATTACACAAATACTCTAGCATTATACCAGTTGAAGTAAAAAACGTTTCTGCCCCTGAGAACATCTTTTATGCTAGCTCAATTCTTAAGGATCACAGTCCCCATATGGAAATATATAAGCCAAAGCTGGCTGCTGTATGGACAGCATTGCTGAAGCTGGTGTTTGAAAGCCCATGACAACTCAAGAGACAGAATACACTCTATAAGAAGTGCCCACAGACATACTGCTTTCAGACTAACAGTAACATCTACCAAGGAGCTACATTTGAACACAGACCAGTGCAAAAGTATAGAGAGGCAAAGGAGTCTTTAGGGCTAAGAGAATTATATTGCTCTTAACTGGAACAATCTGAAATTCTGCTTGAAAGCAGAAGAGACATTTACCACTAGAAATTCTCAACTTGTCTCCTGTATTCAAAACCAGCTGCATCATTTTACAGTCATCTGTAAATCAGGAGTCTACCCAGCTTTAACAAAGCCTACTCTATACTTACAGCTGTTAAACAAGGCAGCCTTTTCCAGTGGGTCAGAGACTCATGACCCAGCAGTTCATCCCTATCCACATGCAAACTGTCAGCTGATCTGAAAGTTGCCAGTACCAGGTGGGAAAAGGCATTGTCTTGTTTATTTTTCTCAGCATATTACTAAGTTACACATTATTCTGTAATTTGCATTCTTGCCTTACCCAGTAGAGTAAACAGTGGTTCCATATCATGTTATGGGCCACTGGATTCTTCATTTGATATAAGGACTTCAGCTATACTATACAGGATGAGACATTTGCCTTAGACTAGGCAGTTTTGATTGATCAAAACAGCAAAGTTTGTGCTGGGAAGGATTACATGGCTTTTTAGAATCTAACCTAGGATTTTGCTAAAGTTGCTTTAGGTATTATCATAATATTACAAGGTCTCCTAAAAGAAAAAAAGAAGTAAAAAAGTAAGGCTTCTCATCCTTGCTCTTCAATGTTGAAGACTAATGCTTTTAAAGGTGGCCATCTAGTGGATAACTTGTGTTTAACTGAATGCATATATTTACCTTTATTTTTCATCCATAATAAAAATACCTGCTGGTATTTATAAGGCTAAGATTTTGCCTCAGGAAGAATGTGTTCGTCCTTTAACAGGAAGTCTTATGTATAGCTTTGAACAGCTTACGATAACCACTACCCTGGACTGGTTTTTCATCCAGTATCTACCCTTAAGAGGCAGATAACGCAACTGAACATCTCACCCCAACTTACAATGAAGTACCATATCTGGAACAAGTGGATTTAAGACAAAGAGTTACTTTACCTTCATGCCCTTTGAGGGTTGTGATAACTGAGCAGGTATTCTGCTCAAGCTTCAGAAGAGTGATCTGTCCAGAATAATCACCAACAAATGCATGCTGAGTTTCATGATCATATCTGAACACCAGTCAAGGAGAAGCTTTGTTTGTTCAAACAGTATGACTGAAACAGTCACCTATGGACTCTAAAACAATTGGAAAAGAATATTTTAATACACCAGATAAATATTTACATAATTACCTCTAATATAGTTGGAGACTGTAATAAACCTTTTTGATTCCATTCTTCACATCACACTTCCCTACATATGCAAGTAAAACTGTATAGAAAATAAGTGAGAAGAGTTTTAGAAAGCCACTGAAGAAAGCCATGAGATATCCCGTGCCCTAGTTTAAGACAAGCCAAGTAGATTTAGGCCATTTCTAGCAGATATTTACAGAACACACTCATGCTTGTCTACAAAATACCAAAACTCATCAGCCTACTTGTTGCAGTGCCGAGCATTGTGCAACCATTAGGAGTACCTGACACTGCGTGGAATTCAGTCTTCCTTAGTATCTTCTCCTACAAACCCTTAGTTTTCTAGCATGTTAGTAGCTGATATCCCCAGGAGACGAAAACCGAGATAAAAGGATGCTGACCCTCCACAGTGAGTTCACCTTACAGTGGAAATATACTCCCAATGTTTTAGCTACAGTTAAGGTGAGACTATCTCATTTCTTGTCCTGTTCTCTGCACTTCCAAGTTTACCAATGCAGGTCCTTGAGTGTGGTAGTGAAAACTGAGCTGTATTTCAGAAAAGATTCTATTAGTTAACACTGAGATGAAAGCCACACCACAACACAGGATCCATGAACAAGGTGGCATGTTGGGCAAAAGCATTCCAGCTCATAACAGTTTTCTGATACTTGGTTTTTGGCACGAGGTAATTATGAACTCCAGAAACCAAACCATAACAAGCCAATGAAACTTGATATTTTGCTGCTTTTGAAAGAGTTTTGCTATTCAGAATATAAGCAAGAGCTATGAAAGACCCATACGCTGACACCACATAACCCAAGTGCTGTGTATAAATGTAGGTGTCCTCCTGGAGCTGCACAAAAACACAGACAGCAGCTAGAAAAGTAGCTTCTGCTATGCAACAGAAAAGGCTAACTTTAAAAAGACAGTGTACCAAAAAGCCCACCACCCTAAGTGCAAATGCAGAGGCTTTGCCATCTGATGACATTCTGAAAGCTCTTAAGCCTTCCGGATCTTGAGATAAACAATTTGCTTTCAACAAATCCTCTAAGTCCCTGAACATGTGATCCTTTCTTCATCTTGGAAGTTCAGACTTGCATTATCCCCACTAATCCAGTAAAGAATAGGCACTCTGCTGTGTATTTCAGAAGCTTACACATAGGATCATTAACAAACAACTTCTAAGGAACCTTCTGATACGGAGGCCAAGAACCTAGGACACACACCAGAAAGCTGGTTCTTCCAAACACAAGTCCAAAGGTAGATCAATTACAATGGATTTTCAAATGTCAAGTTCTTCAGTGGAAATTTATTTTTATATTGATATAAAAGGTCATATCCTTTTCTCCACTTTAATAATAAACTGTGTCATTATTTGCAATAGCATTAGTTATAGAACCCACTGAATTCAGTGAGGCTCAGATGGTTCACCAGACTGCTGTGAGCTGGCCTCCAACACACACACACACACATCAGTTTTAACCTATTCGGTGCTGCACTCAGCTGAGGTGAGCTGCACATGGAATGTTTTGTGGGACACAATTCCCCTGGACTCTAAAAAAGAGCAGCAGTACAATAGTACAAACCTGACAGTTCTTCGGTCAGTAAGGCAGGGTCTGCACAGATGGGAGACTTCAGAAGGCCCAGACATGCTGCTGGCAACTGAGCTTCCCTCCCAGCTTCTTACCAGCACACAGGTATACAGCCACTCTGAGAGGTCTTCATGTTTTCAAGTGATGGAGTTGACCTTTCAGCTTTTGAATCTTTCCACTTCTAAAACAATACTGGCATTAAACCTCATACAGCAACCAGTACCTTCAATTACTGTCCAGCTACATCTAAACTGCCACGATTAACAAATGCTAAAAAATGGTTTTAGAATTTCAAGTATTTAATTTTCTTTCAAAATCTTTGATATTTGAACTATGTGTCAAGTTACTGGGTTTTTAAGTCTTTCACATAGGGTAAAGAATGCCCTGAAGTACTTACAGCTGAACAGAGAACCAGAGTGCCTAATCTGCAAATACTGCAGTTAAATGCAGTTTGCAGAAAGCAAACTGCACACAGACAAATTACTACTGGTAGCGAATAAAGTTTCAATGTACCCCTAATAAAGATAGATAAGATTAACTTGAGCAAAGACAGAAAAATTAAAGCAGTCCAAAAGGGTTTTCATGATGTTTTATGCTCTAGAAGGACTCAAATGCACACTGGCATCTGCTGGACAAAGTGACTTGCCCAGGAAGTCTGCAGGCCAGGCTGCAGATACAGTCACTGCCACAAGATGCTACAAACATCTCAAAAATAGAAACTAGTACGGACAGGATTTCTGCAACTCAAGATCTCTATTAACAACCACTAACAGAAACAAAGGTATTAAACTTCTAATGAGAATAAGAGTCAGCAGACATGCAAGAGATGCCACTCTAGTCTTTTTACCTGAAAAGTTGGGAACAAATTAAGGTAAAGGAAGAAAGTACTCTCCCAGCTTCAGAGTAGCAATCATTTTTCAAAGGATACTGTAGACATGAAGCCCAAGAGGTAAAGTAATGTCTCCCCAGCATACTCCCACTCCTGGTGCACATCCAGCTGATACACTTGTCATGACCTGTGCTGATAAGCCACTCTGATGCTAGGCAGAAAGTAATAGCAGACACTCGATTCTGGTGAGCTGCAAGAAGAAAAAGATTCTGGCTATTTTTTCCCCAAAAATCAAAGTGCTGTGTACTTCCATTCTAATTCAGACACACATAGGCTGAAGATGATATCTAGGCAATGCCCCAGGGAGATCTTTTACTATTATATTATAGCTGCATCTAGACTGAATGAAAAGGTTAACATAGTTCTGTTTAGTATTTGCCTTCTGAATAGCTTAAGTGAACTAAATACATCAGTCAGCTAATGTAAGTTTTTCTCCCAGAGAGAAAGAAGCTGAGTTCAGCCCAGATACCCAAGGCTGAGGAACAGGCAAATCCTCAGCTTCCTGTGGTTAGCCCAGGACTTCTGGGGAGTAATGCAAAAATATCTGAAAATTTGAATTGCTTTCTCTAAATGCATCTTTTCCTAACCCCAGAGAGCTATGCTCACATTCATACTTCTGAGCACCTGAAAGGATATCTAGTCATGGCATTCAAACTGCTTCCTGTGACAGCAACCAAATCCCACCCAGCTTTGTTGAGAATGCTGCCACTAAGCAAGAAGTTACATGTGCTTTAGAAGGAAGCCTCCCCTGCCCCCCAAGATGCAAGCACTTCCCTTGACTGATCTGTCAAATCATATCCCTTAGGATAAAGGGAGGTTTTGTTGCTTTAAGAACAAGGTCTTTTTCTCCCAAGCAAGAACATTGCTTCTATCGGTGTCAGGGAGTCACAAGACAAACTGCACTTTGTTTTGCTACATAATCTGCAGTCTTTAAGAGCTTCCTTCAGGCTTTTCACATTAATATTCCAATTTTAACCAACAATTGAGCTTTGTATTTCTTTAAGGGATGTGCAGACAAATGCTGAAATTAGCATCTTTATAAACATTAGAACAATCCCACAATCCCTATTTCCCACATAATGGAAAAATAAGCTCTTTTTCATCCCTGTTGCTCTCCTAAGATGACAGAGACGGTAAGGACTATTACCTTGAGCTAGAAGCAACCAAGCCCACTGAGTACAAAAAGTAAATTGCAAATACCAAGATGCACCTTTAGAAAGCTCTTACACCAACACTCAAGTAGTACAACTACTCCAGCTGAAGAGCAAAATCTGAGCTCACTAGTTCTGGCTCATTACACTCGCAGGCTAATGATGTAGTGAACTTAATGATAATGACTACAACTTGGACTCAGCTGTCTGACAGAACATTTTTCTCATGGCAGTTATCCCCACCTAAGTGACAACTAAAAGGTCAGTCAGAGTTAAACCATATCTGGACTTGATTAACCTATGACTGTGTTCAGTTTCCCAAGCATTTTAGACGCCTTCCCTTCACACAAATGTTAGATAGTGGTTAACAGTTTACCTGGATAGGTCTTCACAAAGTTCATCTTATTAAAGTCCTCAGAAATATGAAATTCCTAAAAGCAAAGTGAAATTGTTAGAAGACACCACAGTAGCATAAGCAATATTGATACCCAAAAAGGAGCAGCAACCTCACAGACCAAAATTTGCATAGCAGCAGTATATCTCACAAAAAACAAGCAACTTCTGAAGCTGAAGCAAAACACACTGAAATACCAACTGTAAATGAAGGTTACAAGTGAACTTAATTTTCAACAGGGGACATCCTTTCAGAACTGGGTTTGCTGGAGGGAGATTATAAGAAGATACAAGATCTCATTTGTCCCCAGCAGGAGCAAACAAATCTGTATCTTGCGGTATTCAGGATTTGTGTGTTTGTGACTTCACAACGGCCAGGTTTAAGTGAGTGTTCTCTATTTGATCCATTAGACTTCATGAAATTTTAGAAGTCACCACTTAAAATTTCCAGTAGTTATCACTGGAATTTTATGCAGGACTTTGTAGGCTATTCATAGCAGTTATCTGTGCAATCACTCTTTATGACACTCACGCAGTACCCTAGCTCCTTATGGGGCATTTATTACTTTGACCTTATTTTCATAGAGAAAGGAAACCATTAAAACATCTGAGAGTCACAAGATTCCCCCCTCCTTTACCAAGGAGGGAAGAACAAAACCCAGTTTCTGTTCTGCCAAATGTCTACTCTCCAAGACAGGACAGCAATTACAGCAAGAGTATAGAAAGAGAGAAGAAAAAATTCCCAGCAAGAACAGAAATTAACCCAGCCTCTTATAATTTTGGAGCTAGTGTTGAAATTTCTACATCATAAAAAGATCTGCAGCAAGCAAATCCAGAGACATGTGCATGGCAGGATCCAGACAGATCCATACTCCTGGCCAGGGGCAAGCCAGCTGCAGTTCACAACCCCTGTCAGAGCACCACCATGGCACTCTGCCCAGCTTACTCTACTCCCCTCAAAACAATTCCTTGGGAAAGTGTAAGTGTTTGGGTCCACTGCTGCACTAATGGCTTAAGGACTTCTTGAGGCTACCTGGCTCACATCTAGCCAGAAGAACCCTTGCTTTGCAGTCCTCCTGTGTACATCTCAGCTGAATGGCCAAGAAGCTCAGTCGTTTAGCAATTGCTGCATTCAAAAATGAATGGAAAGAAAACAGGCTATCAGCTGCCAGCGACACCTGGACAATCTGAGCAATTCTGACCTACATTCTGAAGAAAAGTCACAACAACTTACCATGATAGCTCCGTTATCCTGGCCAACAAATATCCGTCTGCTGTCATGATGATAAGCCATGGCAGAACATGGTGCTGTGAAGAAAATGCAAGTACATTACAGTTATTTAAATAGAGGTATTAGGATACACACGACTTTAATAAAAGTCAGGACAGAAGCTATTTAAGTAGCTTTATAGAAATTAATCTGCATAGCTTAACATTCCTTGGTAAGACAGTTCCATTGCCACATGTGAAGCTGAGGACAGGAACATGACTACAGTAACTCAGACATCCCAACAGGAACCATAATCAAACACCATTTCCTGCACAAGGTGCAACTCGGCAAGAGGAATTTTACACAGGCTGAAAGCTGAGCTAACAGCAACAGCTGGTTACACTTAAGAACTTGAACTCACTAACATTATCTCAAAGGGAGGCCTGAAAGATAAAAATGCACACCTTGGAAAGCAGAGAGTATTCTTATGTCTGAACTTTCAGCTGGTGCTTAGAGAAGCTCACTTAATTGGCAGACAAGTTATTTGGCAGCAGTTGAGGCACCTCCAGCTGCACCACCAGATCCACAGTGATTTACCTGGTGAAGGATGTAGTTCTGTCAGAATGCTGCCACAGATCTCACCCATTATGCAGCTAGTTTCAAATCAAAGTCTGAGCTAGATTTGCTGCAAAGTTCCCAAAATCAAGACCATTGAGGGAATCCAGCACTTGGGGAAATGAGAAGGAGGTATTCCCATATACAGCACAGGTACAAAACCCATGCTATGCCAGGCCACCACGTACCATCTCCATATTGTACTTACATGACATGGTGTGATAGATGCTGGGCCAGTACTGCCCACTGTCTCTCTTCAGCCATACTCGGATTGTTCTGTGACATGGAAAGAGCAGGGAGAAGAGCTGTAAGTGCATCATCCCTTGCATCTGAAGCACTTCATTACTTATGTATCAGCTCCACTCCTCTAAGCTTTTGTGCTACTCAAATATAATAGAGGAACAACGTAACAGAAATAATAGTACTCAAATACTACTTTAACATAACAAGAATAATAGCACTAAAATTAGGCATGCTTGGATTTGGAAAGTTTTCTTCAAAACTATTTATAAATGGAGTTTCAGTAAGTATGAAATGGAAATACTATTTCAGCTAACCTCAGAAATTGCTACAAATTGCATCCCTTTGCTTCCTTCTTGGCTCTGGCTGATATAACTCAAATTCAAGTTGCAGAAACTTTCTATCTTTGGCAGAGCAAACCACAGTTTGTTTATAGCAGATTAAGTGTCTGATATGTTAAAAAAAAAAAAAAAAAAAAGAATTGCAAATAATTTCATTATGGAAGTCAGAACTATTTAATTTTTACAGCATCTTTGTGCAACTCATCATTCACCAAGCCAGATACTGAATATTTGCAACAGAAGCACCTCATCCTCCAGACCAGCACATTGCTGACATCCTCAACCCAAATACTAAGAATCCATAGAGGACAACATATCTAACTCAGTATTGTTTCCTCTAAGCCATGGCTCTACTCCCTCTTGTAGAAATGCAAAGGGCAAGCAACATTAGCTGCTGTTAGTTTGCACTGCTCCTCTGCCCTAAATACGATCAGGATTGATGAGCCAGTCAAATGGAAACTGAAAAGCTGACAAGATGACTGGGACAGCATGCTAAGATTCTTTATAAAATTGGCTTTAGTTTGCAACCTTCCAGAATCATCCCTTGGAAGGAAAGGATAAATGGTGTTGAGAACATCTAGCATTATGCTACTCTGATGCCTGTCAAATCCTGGGAGGAGGGACATGAGAGTATCAGCAAGGAAGTAGAAAGCTATGGGCAATTAAAAACATTCCTACAACAGACACATGGAAGGGACTCTACATCAAGAAGGTAAGAGCACACATGTAGACAGTGTTAAGGTTAATCTAAGTCCTTGAAACTTCCTCTCCAAATAATTGTTTGCCTTTTTGTTACTGTTTAAATCAACTTCCTCATTCCTAAATGATCTATAAATATATGTACCTGGAAACACTGTCAAGGGGCTTCATTGACATACACCATTCTATTTACTAATTATTTAGCTAATAAAAGGTCTGGTATTTAAAGTTTTCTAGAAAAATACTAGGGGACTGATTTGTTAAACATCATGCAGGATTGACAGTAAAGAGATTAACAAAAAGAGCACAGGAGGGGACTGGTGTCTTGCAACACAACTAGAACTTCTCAGGTTGAAGATACAACAGTAGCATTCTAATTTTGCAATCCATTTAAGGGCTTTTCTTTAAAAGACCACTCAAAAATAAAGCAGACAATGTCCACCCTTAATGTACTACTTTTCTAAAACCTGAAATCAATACAGCTGAGCATACACTGCCCCAAAACAATGATTTTCAGCTTTTAAATCAAGTTACTTTTTCACCAGGTTAGGGGCATATGTACATTCGTCCAGTCCACTAAATATTTTGCATTAAGACTGTCTTTTAAAAGGTATCACTCCTCTTTACAATAATCAACACCCTGCCCTATGTCAGTAAGTCAACACTTGAAAAGAGCAGTTGCTATTTCTTGGTAAAAGGGAACATGGGAAAAACAATGTTTCCCAGTCATTCTAAAGATGCGAATGCCACTAATAACACACATGAGCACCTATGCACTTCTATCAGCTTTTTAACTTGCTTTTTAAAGCAGCTCCATCACACTCAAACTGTTCTGAATGTCTCATATGGTAGCTTCCACCATCACTAATTCAACTCTTTCATTTCTAGCCAAAGTCATGTTATTATTTTTTATTTAAAAAGATTGCATGATAACGAGTTATCATGGTGATCAAGATCATGCATTGCTGATTTTTCAAAAGCAGACATAATTTCTTCTCAGTATTGTGGTTAATTATACTAAACTAGAGTAAAGGAAGCAAAGATTTGTTTTTTCTAAGAAATTATTTATTGGGAGTATCATTTCTGCATTGATCATCAACAATAGAGTCCCTCAGTGAAGTCAAGAGCCTAAGCAAATAGCTGCAAGAGTTAGCAAAATTAACTTCTGAAAGCTTCTTATTTTGGTTTAAGTAAGATTTACACCCTGTTCACCTCATGGTTGCAAAGATAAGCTGTCAGACAGCTTTACATCTACTTACAAAGCTCTGACTGAGCAAAATTTGAAGAGATCGTTTCACAGTAGTCAGCAAATGACCTGTGCCAAAATGCCACTTCTCCTTGATTCTCTCCTGCAGACCTGTTTTTGTGGTGCATCCCTTTATGTTAGGATAAATTAATTTGCGAAATACTAGTTCTTAGCTTAAAGGACTAGAGAAGTGCTCCAGTAATGCCGCTCCCACAACCTCCTAACACAAAATTGCTTTGTTATGAGAACTGCCCTAGCATCTTCAGCACTTTCTTCAAAACGTGGTCTTTATTTAATAGAGGATCCTGTGCTCAGTATCTGAGAAGAGCTGTCTACCACTCACTTCTCCTTAAGTATTTCCTACTAAGGCTCTAGAAAGACACAGGGTTTGCTTGACAGTGTTCTCGGTAAAGATGTAAAAATGCTGAAACTCATTAAGGAACACCCAGAGACAAATACAGACTTTAAATTCTAGGCTCATGTCTGTGAGAGTGACAGGGGGAAACAAAACTTTTTAGAAAAGATTAAAAATTACCTCCAAACTTCCCTAACATTCAGTATTGAACCAGAAGCTGCTTTCAGCTGGACAACATGCATATTTATAGAAGAGCAATTTAAAGCAGTTTTTGCATAAGATTTTTAAATGCAATATAAAGAAAGGCACTCAAAAGCCATTTTCAAGCAACACTGACTGTGACCTTACCAATTTCTAAGAATTTTATTGTTCTCAATCGCTGTTTCATTTACAGAGTAAGCAAGCACCCAACAGTGGCTGGAGAAAACACTTGGGGTTTGAGAGCAGAAACAATCCCATGTTCCAACAGTGTTTATGCTCCTGCTACACAAGCTGCCCTCTGAAAGCCAACAGCACAGATGCCAGGGAGAGAGAAGTGATGAAACACCAGCAGGCAAATCCAAACCTGTTACAAGCACTGCTGCAAGTTCCTACACAACTACACCAGCCCTGGTCCCAGCACTGCATCTTCCTAACTCCTTCAAACCACCAACAACTGCTTTCCTACCCAAAATCAATCACTGACAATTGTTTTCCTAGCAAGAACAGAATACTGCCTCTTTCTGGTAGTTGAACTAAATAAAAAATATTTATACTGTTATTGACCTTGTTCCCAAAACATGAGGAATCTGGTTTAATCACAGTGCAGTGGAAGCTCAAGGACACAGCTGATAGTTTTAATCAAATTTCTGCACACTAAAACATGTTTTGACCAATATTTAAGTTTCATAAGCAAAAAACAACAAAAGCTAGCACTGTACTTTAAGCAGCTACTGATGGTCACCAAACACCAGCATTCAAACGTGCCAGTGACTCCAGAACTCCTGTTAGCCTGTGGTAAATACACTACTTTCATCTTGCATTTAGTGTCTTGTATACAGCTTATCATCCCTCAGCATTCCCAGCTGCAGCTGGGAAACACTCAATTTGCCTTAGCTATTAGTCTGCTGAGGGACACACTGCAACAATTCCCAACATTGTCTTGGAGCCAGGGTCAGACAAGATGCTAACAGGGACACAGAGTTAATCATCCTTTCTAGATAAGTTCTGAGAAAGCTTCACAGATGGTGAGTGTCCTGCTGAAAAATCCGATTGGGAAAATTAACTCTTTATCTCCTGCAGGTACTCTTGTTTCCTTTTTCATCTTCAAAACTTAAAAAAAAAATAAATCCTAGAATTTTGTTTGCATTCACATATCTACTACAAAATTTTTTGTATCCTCTGAAAAAACAGAACAGTTACTTTTCATTCTAGGAAATATAATTTAAAATAGAACTACAATGAATAGTTCTAACAAGAGAATAATCTTCAACATTCCCAGGGAATGTTTGCGCACCAATGTTTTCCTCACTACCCAACTTGTAAACACATTCCACTGACTGGTTATTATGAAATACTTGACAGCCTTAGCTGCATTAAGATGTAATAAAAAATGCTTTAGCCCTGCTCTTAGTGCACACAGCAGTTCTTTTGCTCCTTGTACTCTGTACTTTGCTGCCAATAGCATAATCAGTTACGCAGTATTAACACCTACACCCCACTTGTAGTGAACAAACAGGAGAGCACTGTTTGACAACATGTTAAACTGTAGGTGAAGGATACATGAATGAGTAGGCTTTGATGTACTGTAGGAGGTACCCCAGATTAGAGGTAATACAGTGCAAGGGTTTCTGAAAGTTTAAAGACTTAAGTAAATTCTCACAGTAAGGCAAGTGACACAAATTCAGCCTTAAGTCCACAGCCTTGCTTGGAAATTTCCCACACCTAAGGCGGGTGGTGGCCTCTGCTCTCCTTGCACAGGTCTGCGTGACATCGAAACTTGCCCAGATAAAGATGCAGCTGCATCCTTGGCTCTTATCAACAGCCTAAGCATGCAGCATTAGACCTTGAGTTTAAAGGCTGGCACCGTCTGCCACAGGCAAGCCTCTGCAAGCCTGTACCATGGAAATCTGTGTAGGTTTAACTCTGATATGAACTCTTAAAAATTGTTATTTCCTCTTCTCTCCCTTCAGGAAGCCCATCAAAGCAAACTGAACACAAACACAAACAATTGCACCTAAGACTGGAATAAAAAGGAAGCTGTCCAGTCCCATCCAACAGCTGTTACTCAACATGTACTGCACAAAGCCATCTCCATGGGGAGGGATGACACAAAGCAACTAGACAGCTGATCTGTTTGCAATTTGATGACCTAAAAGTAAATGTCAGAAAAACCAGTTCAGATAACACTATTGCTCTGCTGATTTTCATCACTCCCTCCTGTTTCTCACAAGATCAAGCTTTTAAAATAAAAATTCATGCAAATATTAATGCAAATCTAGTTTTAAAAGTTTTATAATGTAACAGTAAAATTATCCCTGCACCAAGCTACAGCTCAAAGAATGCACTTTTGTACTTTTACCATCCTCCTCTCAGACGGTGCCACAGTTTCTTAAGAGGAGCTCTTAAAAAGCATGTCCCACCCCTCTTCACACTTAAGAGTCACTTTCCACATTGCACGGAGGAAATGCCATCTCTCACTGTACACTGCAGACTCTACCACTCTTCTGGCCACAGCCCTCTATACCACCGGCTTCCTCATTTCCACTTTCTTTTCATCTGTGTAACAGCTTAATGACATTACCAACTTCTGTGGCAGACGTTTCACATGCTATGTGAGCCAGTGCCGAGGACCAGGATTAGACTCTGAAGATACCTTCCCTTCCAAGCAGAAAGCACCGTGCTCAGCATCTCATCACCCCCTCTTCCCTCAGATCTGCCAACTCACTCCCTGAGCGGCTTCACCCAGAGGGACGCCGGTTTGAGACCTGCACACCGAGCCATCAGAAAGGGGTCGTTCCGCCTGGAGTAGCTTGGCGAGCTCCAACTCTCCCGACAGGCAGGGGAAGCAGTAATACAGTGCAAGTGTTTCAGCCAGCAGAGCGGAAGGCCGAGGGAAACACATTCCCTCACTCCCGGTTCTGCTTATAACCTCTGCAGGACCCGTTTACACCAAGGACCAGCTGTGCTTTTCCAGCGGCTCCGCCGGACAGCGCGCACGGAGCACAGCGGCTTCTCCCCGCCGGTGGGGAAAGTGTCAGCCCCGCGTCCCGCACCGGCCGGGCCGGACCAATCCTCCCTCACAGCTGATGGCATCTTCCTCCCTGGAACCGCGGCTCCGCTGATTGCCTTACGGCTCCAGGCGCGGAGTCCCTGCGCACCTCCCGGCAAAGCGACAGCGCACACAAGGATTTCCCCCAGCAGCCCCCGCTGCCCCGGCTCCCACCTCAGCCCCAGCCCCGCGGCCCGGCCCTGCCTGGCGGGGAGAGGGCCCTGGGTCACCTGTCCTCGCCGGCCGTGATGACACCGTCCTCCTTGGGGATGAGGAGCGCGGCGCTCACGGCGTCCTGGTGCCCCTCGACCTTGCTGAGCAGGACGGGCCGGCGGCTCTGCGGCCGCGAGTGGATCTCGGCCGCCATGGCCCGTAACGCTGCGTGTAGCGGCGCCGCCCGCCGGGCCGAGGTGTCCCGAGTAGCGGCGCGGCCCCGCCGCGCGCCGATGCCGTCACCGGGGGGGCGGGCCGTGGTCAGCCGTATTCACTAGAATAGACGGCCGTCGGGCCGTATTTCATAGAAGAGTGGAGAAATTTCTGGGGGTGGGGGCTCCGGCCGCCTGCCCGGGGCGGGACCGTGCCCGCTCCGGTGGCCCGGGGCTCAAACACGGGTTTGTGTGGCGGGGGCCGCGGGTCTGGCTGTGCTCTCCCGTGGGCTTCGTCCAGGAAATGTCGCTGCCGTGACCCCTGCTCAAGGAGCCCAGCCCGCTGCCCATCCCCGCTGGCACAGGGCCACCACAAGGCAGCAAAGGAAAGGCTATTCCCCCTGGAGTAATTAACGGAGGGATATGGGCTGAGGAAGAATGTGTAGTCACAGGAAATACATTAGCTCCTTTCTGTCTGTTAAAGCAGCTGTAATCCTTCATCCTATAAATTCTTAAGCAGCTGGATTGTGCTGTTGTTGTCTCTGTGTCCACTGCATGGGAATGTTGGCCACGTAGCTGGGCAACCAACAGCAGAATTCCTCCCCTCAGTGCTCGGTTTTTGGCCTTATATCTGAACACCAGCATTTGGATATAGCCAGCACGTGCTGGGCTCAACTGAAAACCCTAACTGGGAGCTGGGTGAAGCTATTTGTGCTCTGGATGTCCCAGACAGAGCTGAGCCCGAAGACGTGAGCTCCAAGATGAGGGGCAGACAAACCTCCTGGCGCAGGGTGCTGGGGATTGAACCATTCGATAAGCTGTCACAGACCATGTCACACACCTGCAGCCAGGGAGGATGAATGAGGCTTCCCCAGGATCCTGGGGGAGGGCAGCAGACAGCAATTATCTTTCCCCTGACGTGTCCCAAGAGAAGGATTTTGTAGCTGAGAAAGCCAGTAAGGGAGATTGGCCATACATCAAAGAAAACAGACATAGGAAGAATGGGTCCAGCTTGAAGGTTTAAAGATACACGTGGTTAAATGCACTTTGTTTTGACTCAGTTTTTCCCTGCTTCCTTATTTTTCCTCTGTATTTCCCGAGTTAATTGGTCACTGAGGACAAGACTATTACTCCAGGTCTGAGCTAACAAATCATCCCAGTTGAGACAACAGTCAATGATCACATAAGTGAAATACCTGGCACAGCTGTATCCAAAATCCTTCAAACACAATATTTCAGTCCTTGACCATGTTTGCTGTGCAAGCATTCCCTGTGCTTGCAAATAGCAATGCAGTGCTTAGCCCAGTGGACATACTTGTAGTAAGAATGAAAATTTGTGATCCAAGCAGATGCCGAAAGGCACCTTGTTACCCAATGCTCTGGTTTTTGCTCAGACTTGTACACACATATTCCTCTGCTTTTTAAGCCTGGTCTGCTTAGCTCCTGCCAGTTGCCAAAAGTGAGTCTGGCTGTCTGCCCAAAGAGGGGAAGGCAGTGTTCTCCCTATGCAGAGGCTTCACAGCAGGGATTCTGGATGAACATGCAGCTCTAGGATGGCATATCCACAGGGAAATGTTTTCAAAAACTGCTATTGAAAAACTTTTTTGTATGACTAGCAGTTATGAGCCTTTTTAACCTTCCTTTCCTATCACATGAGACATTCCCTCTGACATCATCTGCTCCTCATCATCCTGCTGACCTTGCCTAGGGACGCGTGGTGGTTTTTCGGCTTGGACGTACATCCTTCTACCCGCTCTTCCGTCTCCTGGGTGGGGATGCCCGTCCCGCAGGAGCGCGGGATGTGCAGCTCCCCGGTGCTTCCCTGCTCCCGCCCCAGGGCCCCGCCGCGGCCCC